>WURT03041827.1:0-14724 GCA_009936505.3 Holothuria glaberrima
CAATTATCATTTAAAAATAGCCAAAAGTTGCAACTGGTATTCAGATAATACTAAGAGACTCAAACCACTTATTTGGGAAAGAATAACATATACTTCTGTTCATTCTTTTCTACTTATTCTGGCCAACCAAACTCTCTTTAGCACTTACTGAAGCAAAATATGGTTCCAATGCATCCAAATGTACACACTATAATGTAAAATGTTCCAAAAAATGATCTCAGTTACATCACTGAGTCCCTTGAATAGTATTTTGATAAAATGAAAACTGTATGATACAGTTACAGTTAGCAGGGTTACCAGCGTTAGCGTTCTTACACTAGGTATAGCTTTTTTTTTACTTTTCTAGGCTTCTAGCGTACCTTTTTTTTTAAATTTGATGGAATCTTGCGTTTTGATCAAAATTGATCATTCAAACATTAATTACTTGTTTTTTACACTTTCGAGACCAAATTAACACTTTGGAACCAAATCAAATCTATTTTCAAGGTTTCCGTGGCTTTTACACTGTAATACCACGTAAACTGTATCCATTTGTTACGAATGGCTGTTCACGTTGCACTGGGCACGCACGTTTGCACCCGCCAGGTGGACTTGTGGGCAACTGAAACCGCGTACATGTTCGCATATTAATAGCTGTATGGCGTGATAGTAAAAGATGTTGTTTGCTCATTAAGTTGAGAACTGAACTGTTCACTGTTTCACTGTGATGAAAGGTTTTCCATACTTTAGGGTTTCATTACTAGATTTAAATCAGTCTTTTTGTTAAATCCACATGTGATTTCTTTGTATTATTTCCTGATTATGATAAACCGTTGTAAATTTTCCTTAAAAATGATCACTATTCTGTAACGCATGATTGAAAATAAACATACTTAGTGAAAACTCAAATTTACTTTTTCTGGGGTTTTATTTTGGCAAAATAATTAAAATAGGCATTATCTGATACTACGTAGGCAGTCACTTGTGTTAAAAGTTTTTTCAACATTAATTGTTAGTCATAACGGAAACTCTGTCTTTAAAGAAGACCAATGGCATTTTTGTGCTTTGGATTGGGATAATGGCCGCAGATACTTTGTAGTGCTGTTATCTTAGGTTTTTTAAGCGTTTGACTTTCATCGGTAACCATGAGCTGGAGGACTGTATCCTGAATCATTAGAGCTGAACACTAGCGATAAGCTGTTTACATGTTTCTAGCAGATGGTCACGATTATGTAGGCTCTTCAGAGAATTCACAAGCCAGATGAAGTTACTATATAGCTATACCTTCCCCCGTCGCGTTCGCGATGGACCTATACAGGCTCAAGTTTAGTGTTATGTATTCATTCGAAGTTTTAAATTGTAACTGTATTTGTGCACGTAACGATGTATTGTCCAATTTAATATCATTTAAAAGGTGAAAACCCCGTCAAATTTGGTGTTGTGGTTGGAAAATTAGCGTCCTTTGTTAAAAAAAGAAAATAATGTGTCTGAAAAAATTTCCCAGAATCTTTCCGAAAGATTTTGGAGCCTTTCCGAAAGTTCCCTAAACACAGGGCTTGATTGAGCGAGAAGATATTTTCTTCATCTTCACTACGGTATGCCTCTTGAATGTGTGCGGGTGCGTACGACAAAGTTTTTTTAAACTTTGCTACTTTTTTGCATTTTGAAGGTTACAAGTTCCTATGTACTACACAGTGTATTAAAGGTCCGGTGACATGAAAATTACATTTATTTAATATTTGATGTAAGAAGCATTTAATAACCAGGAATTTCGCAATTTCTATTACAATTCACCAAATATTGACCATTTTACAAGTTAATATTTATTTAACACATGTATCATGAACAAACATGCGCTTAGTATGCAAATATGTGACGTCAAAAGATGGACATACCATATGTGGCTAATGCTGGCCTTTGCTTTTTCAACCTTAATTTCAAGGACCCTGGTAGCGTTGTTATTCCCAGAGGGGTTAATTATGAAAGTTAAAATTGTTTCCTTGAGAATTATTGATTTCACTCACCAAACTGTAAACTATCTGATCAGTAATTCAGAGATAATTTATGTAGGGTGAACAAAAGAAATCTTAACACTGTGCAACACTCCACATCATTACCTTGCGTAGGCAAGGAGTTACTTATAAACCATCAAACTTTGAAGAAGTATATTTTGAGAACTGTAAATTTTTTTGAGATAATAACGAAACGGATTTGTCATTAGTGGACTTAATTCTCTGACTGGCAAGTGAAACAGCTCTTTTTTGCCATTCACACTGACTGTGAAGAGCTGTCTTTATCTATTCCGCACCTATTGTTTGCAAGCGTAGTTAAATCCTTGAGGGTATTCACGGCTCATTACTCTTAGAATGTCGGAACCCATGATGATTCCAAAGGAAGTTTCTCTACTTTTACTCCATCCGTAATAGCTCCATGATCTGATTTACTACATAATGTTTATGCAATTACATCACTGCACACCAACTAAGGTACATGTAACCGTTAACACTTAGGACTTAGGGGCCATTGAAATAACGTGCATGTATATCTCAGAAAACGGGGAAATATAATCTTATGTGTTTAATTGTTTTTTCGCCAGTTGCATTGGCGGTATACCGCCTAACAGGTCGATCCAGCGTTTTATATATAGATAGATAGATAGATAGACAGACAGACAGACAGACAGACAGACAGACAGACAGGCAGGCAGACAGACAGACAGACAGATAGATAGATAGATATGGAATACAGATACTGGTGGTCAACGATACTCTTAGATGCCAGTTTGATCCATTACGGTCTCACAAGAACCTCTAAAAAAGATAATAATATCAAGTGTGTAGGAATTGGTGGTTTCAAACTACTAGCCTAAGGTAGCCTAAGGTGAAACGTTTACAGATTTGCCAAAGCTTTCTGTTATCTTTTCAACCTTCTTCGGTGGAGTGACATTAAAAGTTAGTAAGGCCGTTTAAGTACCAACAACCAGCAACAAGCACAATTTAATACACGGTTACAAGGCGGGTAAAATACTTTACAATACAACGTTCAAAACACATGAAAGACAATCCAGTGGCTAATTCTATTACAAATAGATAGTAGAAACATGGAAGTACTACCATGGTAGAGAAAGGATTAAAACAGTCCAAAATGGCAACTAAAATTTAAAAGGGGGAATTAAGGAAAATAAAAAGTTATGAAAAGGTTAAGTAAAAGGTAGGAACGTAAACAGAGACCCTAGAAGCTGCGTCTTAAACAAGTCAAAAAAGGAAACGGCAAAAAATAAAGGGAAAAGTACATAAAAGAACCATATACATATAATAAAAAATAAAGGTAAAAATACATGAAAAATGAGTAAATTATAGATAACATACTCTTTTGTACAAACTGAATTCTTTTCTTTTGTTGAGACAGTAAGGATGGCTGATACAAACTTGCGCCATTAAGTAAGCATCTCGTTTTGTCAAACCAAAGGAAGGTTGGAGACGTTTAAAATTTGTTCTGTCACCATAAACCGTATTTGTTCTAATCTATGTGCTTTCGAGTTAGAATGTATTGCTAGATCACAACGGGATCGATTGTTTTTCGTGTCCGACTTATGATTGTTACGGAACCTAACTTTAAAAGGAGTAGCAGTCGATCCTACGTATTGTGAATTACAAATAGAACAAGTGGCTAGACAAATTACCCCCTTGCTGTTACAAGTGACATTTCCAATAACTCTGTAAATCTTTTTGGTAGCAATGCTTGAAAATCTATCCGCTTCTTCTAAGAAATAAGAGCATAGGTCACATCTGGATGAGAGGTATTTATGGCATCCCTGCGACATAGGGATGATGAAGTCGGGTGGGTGTACCTTGTTATTGGTTAGGTGTTCTTTCAAGGATTTGCACTTTCTATACGCAGTGAAGACAGATTTTGGCTGGAAAGATCTCGTTCATGGAAGGTGAACTGTACAAGCACCTCCATTTGCTTTAAGAACCAATTCCTACACACTGATATATGTATATATATATACATATATATATATATATATATAGGTCGGAAGGTAAATAGTTGTAAAGTCGATCTTGAATTTTATACCAATCCTAGATAGAGCGTAGCCCTAATCAAAGCAGGAAAGGTTCAGAGAAAATACCAGAGAGAAAAATTGAGCAGCACCGAGGTATTTGTAGCCTGCTTATCACTTCTGTGAATCACTGGCCGAACTGGTATAGTGGTCACAGACTCTGCCCGGAAAGCGGGGAAAGACGGGTTCAAACCCTCGGTGCTGCTTAATTTTTGAAGATTTTGAAGTAACAGTAACCATTGTGAAATCATGTGAATGTGAATCATGGATTAATTGAGTTAAATCAAAAATTTGACAAAAACCTTGGAAATCCTGTAAGAGGCTGTTTGTATGAAACGGCTTGGAGACATCACAGTTGAAATCTCTTAGCAAGAAAAACCTCAGAATTCATAGTACCCACAGAGTTTGTGAGAAAAGATTCTTCTTATTGTTCAAAAAGCAGAGCTTGTTTAGGAGGACGATATCCAACAAGGACAAGAATAGGTCTAGATTTTGGCAAAAGAAGGTCAGCCCAAATCATCTCAATACCATCCTTAAGTAGATCAGTTCGAGGATTGAAGGCAATGTCAAAGGGTACGTAAGTACAAGTAACACCACCATTTCTCTACCTATCGCATCTAAGAATGTCATAATTCAGAACTGGAGACGGAATCATCCAGCCATGTTTCCGAAATTACTGCAACAATTGTGTTGTAGGCAATTAGCTTCAGTTCCTCCAGATGGGGTAATAGGCTACGGCATTCAGGTGTAGAAAATGCAGGCCCCGTGTTTTGAAACAGTCAAAGATGGAGAACTCGGCAAAAGAGTTTTCATTTGGTCCAGAGATTGAAACATTTAGACCCTCATCATGGTGTTGCGGGTCAGAGAAAGGAAATTGAGACCACATACATTTGTCACAAGTAAAGGAAAACTCCTCTCCTGAATTAGTCAAGATCTTATATTTTGACATATCTATAGTAGAACACTTTACATGTATCCAATTATCGCAAATGTCACAGGATATTGTAGGACTATTCGTACGTACTACTTTTCCACAGTGTGCGCATGTATACTTTGGGACGGAGGGTACAGGAACAGGGCAAGGATGGACATCACCACACAATAAGAGATAAAACGAATGATAAACATGGTCAGATCCAGTTTTGCTGCACAAAGAAATTGTATTTGGGCTAACTTTGAAATTAAAATTTCTTGTTTGGAAGTCCCAAGGTGTATATGCTACAACAGTATTTTGTGCACAAGTAAAAAATCCACGTTTGTAGGGGTCCAGTGAGTAGCTTTGAATATTCAGAATGTCATCCACTGGAATTCTTTTTTTGTGGAAACAAAATAGGGAATGGATGTGTAGAGACTAGATACATCCATTGTGTAAAACAGGCGTTCACCGCAATCTTCAGGAAACTCAAAGTCTTGAATTAGTCTCAAGAAATGGGGAGTGTCCTGAACAAAAGACGGCAACGTTGATACCAACGGAAAGAGCTCGGAGTCTAAGTACTCGGGAATTAGAAGGATGGGGTAGCTGTGGGACAAAACGATGGGTTGTTGGTCTTATGAATTTTGGGAAGGAGATAGAAATTGGAAATTTGTGAGCAAGGGTGAGGTAGTGATGTAGTTGATTCGGAAAGTTGATTGTTGTTAATGAGGTTGGTTATTGTCTTCTTAAACAGTGTTTGGCTGTCGGAAGTGAGGTCAGCAGGAAGTTCAGTATATGCAGTTTGGTTCGATAATTTCTTATTGACCTCTGCTACATACAAATCTCTCCGCCAAACCACCACGGCTCCACCCTTATCACCGGTTTGGTGATTAGGTTGTTGTTTCTTTTGAATGACAATAGAGCCTCTTGTTCCTCTGGGTAAAGATTGCAAAGGGTATTCTTCTTGGGGGGGGGGGAGGTAGATGACGACCTACATCCTTGTAAATGGATTCATAAACGGAGTACAGGATGCCATTTTCTCACGGCTTAGGTGTCCAAGAAGAAAATTGGAGGGTACAGAGTTGAAGAATTCCTCTTAACTCGTATGGACCGACTGGTCTGTGATCCCGAAATGGCGTCGAAGGCGAAGTTTCCTACAGAATGAGGAAATATCTCTGCAGATGAAAAACTCATCAGGGAGGAGGTTCAAGGGAACAAAGTGCAGACCTTTGGCTAAGACTGAGTGTTCAGAAAAGGATAGCTCCAGATCGGGGGTGGCTGGTGACCATCACTTCCCTTACTTAAAATCTATATCCGGATCTCGTAACAGGATATATCTGGCTAATATAAAGTTTTATATGGCCATATTAAGCCAGTTATAAAACCATATATAAGTATCTTGATATGATGAATCAAGTTTGAAATGGCCATATCAAGCCTGACATAATTTGATAAATGACCATGTCAGATATACATATTAATTTTCATATGGCCATATAAAGCCTTATATAACTTGATGAAACAATGCCAGAAATACATATCAAGTTTTATATGGCCGTATCATGCCAGATATAACGATCATTCGATATATACATATCAATTTTCAAATAGCCATATCAAGCCAGACATTTACTTGGTAAACCACTACGCCAGATACACATATCAAGTTTTATATTGCCATATCAAGTTAAATATCACTTGAAAAAATTGCGTCCTATATACATATCAAGTTTTATATGGCCATATCAAGCCAGAAATTTACTTGGTAAACCGTCATGCCAGATATAGATATAAAGTTTTGTGTTGCCATATAAAGCCAGGTATCACTTGAGATAAGACCATATAAGATATACATATCAAGTTTTATATGGCTGTATTAAGCCAGATATCACTTTAAAAGAGATTGTGCCTGATATGGATATCAAGTTTTATATGACCATATCAATCCATATGCGATTTGATAACAGAACATGCCAGGTATGAATTTCAACCTTTATATGGCCATATCAAATTTACCTGGTTAATCACCATGCCAGATGTACATATCAAATTTTATATGGCCACATCAAGACAGATATCACTTGAGACAAGACTATTTCAGATATTTGTATCAAGTTTTATATTGCCATATCAAGCCAGATATCACTTCAAAAAATTGTGTCCTATATGCATATCAAGTTTTATATGGCCATATCAAACCAGAAATTTACCTGGTAAACCACCATGCCAGATATACATATCAAGTTTTATATGGCCATATCAGGTCAGATATCACTTGAAGAAAAGATTGCACCTGATATGCATATCAAAATTTATATGACCATATCCAGCCATATATGATTTCATAACAGAACATGCCACATATGAATATCAACCTTTATATGGCAATATCATAAAAATATAAAATGCCAGATATGCATATATAGTTTGTTATGACCATATCATATCAGATATAACTTGATTAAAAACAGTACTGATGTACTATTCAAGTTTTGTAAGGTTATATCGGTTAATGCTTTTGTATTTAATTTGATCACTTGTCCTACGTTAATACCACTTTGGGATGCAGTAGAACGTATCTGCATACCGACGTCATCAAATACATACACTTTTTTCTAATATACCGGTCTCATAAACTATCATATGCAAATGATATGTGAATGTGGGCGGAGTCAGAAATTGTAGCCCTGATTTTTATTTTTCATTATTTAGGAAGTAAAACGTGAGATATTTATCAAACCTTCAACAAAATTTACATTGAAATATGCACCACAGTGTGCTTTAAAACAAACGATTCGTTGAATGCATGTAAAAGCACAAATTTCAAAGCAGTTTTACTGTTCACTATTAAGTAAGTTGACAAATTTCTGTGCTTAAGTCAATTTTAACATAACATGAAAGTAAACTTTGTTCAAGATGTTTAGAGAGCTCTTGCATTTGCCGGGTTTGGTAGGCTCCTGATGCTTTATACAAAGTGTGGATTTTATGTTAAGCTATAACCCAGCATTGGTGCAGGTATGGGCCATATGTTCATAACATCTCTGGTCCATACACCATTATGAGGGCACCAGACGAATTCCATATTTGATTCATATAAAATTTCATATGGCACATATATGGATTTTCATTTATATCAAGGTATATCTGCCCAATTCTGGTTAAAGCCAGATACAAATCCCATATCTGATCCAGGTATGGGCCCTATATAAATTCCTTATATTGCACATATACGGATTTGCCATATATTTGACATATACAGACTTGCCATATGTACCATATCTGTTCCATATAAAATTTTAGCCATCTACAATTTTATATGGGCCATATATGGGCCTTATATTATATCAAGTTATATCTGCCCAATTTTTGTTAAAGCCAGATACAAATCCCATATCTGGACCAGATATGGGCCATATATAAATTCCTTATATGATACATATATGGATTTGCCATATATGGGACATATAAGGATTTGCCATATATATACCATATCTGTCCCATATAAAAAATGAGCCAAATACAATTTTATATGGGCCATATATGGTCTTTACGTTATATCAAGTTATATCTGCCCAATTTTTGTTAAAGCCAGATACAAATCCCATATCTGGACCAGATGTGGACCAGATATAAATTTCCATATATGGCCCATATATGGATTTCGAGTAAGGGTTTAGTGTCATGTGTATGTACGGCATCACTGGGTGGGGTAGAAGTGGAGGGTACTTCAGCCAACGAGCTTGCTAAAGTCTTGACATTCGAGTCAAGAAAAATTATGTAGTCGAAGGTTGAAGATATGAATGAGGAAGTGGACTTCTCCAACTTCTGGTAAGGATTTAAGAGTGACCCTTGCTGTTTTATAGCAAGATCAAATCCTGCTTTTTTCCTTACAATGTTACGGATGGTAGGGAGCATCACGCTAAACGAACACGAACGTAAATACCGTGAATTGTCCCAACGGAAGTGATATTCGGACACGGACTGTATGTGAAAATTTAATCTGAAACCTCGTGGGATAGCGTTTCTACGAAGACAAGTACCCCAAAAATGTATACGGCCAGCAAATAACTTAGTCTTGCCAAAAGTTGTCATGGCTAGGGAATAAATGACGGGAAAACAGTGGGCTAGGTAGTGGGCAATGTCTTGTGTAAACTTCCTACGAAGGCTTGAAATAAATTGTTTCAAGACTGGCATGGTGGGTAAGGTACAAAATGTCGTGTTAAAATGCTGAAAATGCTGAAAACTGTGATGAAATGATACTCTAGACAGTAACCAAACAGAACAAAACAGCTTAAAAATTTGAACGTGCCAAATATGTTTACTAAAACGGCTTGCTGATGTTAGGGTCAGTCCAAAAGTGGGTTTTAGAAATACACACTCAAAAAGAACACGGGCCAACCGAAAAAAAATCGTTACGAAGAACGTACATAAAACTACTAAGTTGATCAGTTAAGAAGGTCTTAAAATTGCAGCGAAGAGAAGCAAAAAAAGTTGAAGAAATAAGATCGAAATGCTACGGAGCACTAAAGAAATGTGTAGGGCGTTAAAGGTGGTAAGAAGTGCTTAAAAGGTTGGAAAATTCCACGACGTTTCGGGTATAAACCCTTCATCAGGTGGCAAATATAATAATATATATATATATATAAAGATGAAAAACAGAAGCCATCAGACACTCGAAATATTGAAATAATCCATAAAGGTTAATTAAAATTTGAAAAGAAAAACTGGATTATTTAATCTTCAAAGCAACTTGATGGTATAACGTAAAAAGGTTAAAAGTTAAAAAAAGTACAAGGTTTCGAAAAGATACACTTTTATTGATCACGTACTAGAGCAAACTGGTGCTAAAAATCGGACAAGAACGGCTAATAAGAGGGAATGCCGGGGAAGCCTACAAGCTACTCGTTGCGTCTTTTACATTCATGCCTACTGGTGCAAAATTATTAAGCCGATAAATCCATTTTAACTCCACTTCTTCCCGGATAGTCTTACTATTGTTGTGGACCTTTTCTATCCCTATAAGTCGAAATTGCTACAGCTTTGAAATGTTTGCCCAATTGTGTGTTCTATTTTCGAACTTCTTGCCTATGACCACGGTGTCTGATTCTGAACTCCTCTCCTGTCTCTCCCACGTACTGCCCCTTTTAAGTCCGGGAGAGGCCGCACAGAAGCGTTGATAGTGACAGCTTTGATAGCGCTATCAACTCTCTATCAAACCTGCTACTATCAGCAGGTGCAGATGGGGGATTTCCCAGTTGGTCTGGCCGGTAATCTTTATTTGAAGGGTTTTTATTGCAACCTGCTCTAACTGTAACAAAGGATATAACCCCTTATTGCTCACCTTAATGGAGCTTACGTAGTAAATTAGTGATGGGAGGTCTAAAGCACGAGGCAGAAGTCATTGTTTTCACACTAAATGACAACTTTGCGACCAATATGACACCGAATAAGCAAAAACGAGCTTGTGCTCCGAACTTCTCCGAGGAAGAAATTAATGTAATTAGGAATAACTTCGTTCGGTACAACAAGACGCTTTCGGCAAAGCATTGAACAACGCAAACCATCGTTCTGACTGGGGGCCTTCTTCACGTAATGGGACTGCCTCTAATTTCGTGCCCCATCCCCATGCTTGGAATAACAATAATTTGTAGTCAAACATAAGCAATCAATTTGGGAGGGCTGTCAATTAATTTCACTTT
The DNA here is from genome assembly GCA_009936505.3 of Holothuria glaberrima. Classification (NCBI taxonomy): domain Eukaryota; kingdom Metazoa; phylum Echinodermata; class Holothuroidea; order Aspidochirotida; family Holothuriidae; genus Holothuria; species Holothuria glaberrima. The sequence continues at coordinate 10,655 of WURT03041827.1, forward strand.
TTGCATTGTTTGTTTTCTACATATTATAATGACGTTAAATGGACATTGATGTCAAAAAAGTTTAAGACAAGAGTCCAAATGCTATTCGAAACAAGGAATTTGTATTTTCTTTCTTTCCGCATTAATTTTGAAACATCGTACTGAAATCACATAACATATTGAAAAGTTTTTGTGACCTAAAAATAAAACAATTAAAACCGTCTCTGTTAAATTTATGAAATTTTGAATTCAGAACTACAACTTACTTCGTTATCAAAAGCAATATTTTTCGTTCAAATAAATATAAGGACTACAGGTTTCTTCATAAAAAATAAGAAAGAAAAATAAATACGCAGTATCTTCCGTTCAAAAATAAAAGGACTATACATGCTTCTTTATTTTCATGCAACAGATTGTGTCCATATCACCTCTGTTTTGGTTCTGCAGCAATTTAATGGCCTTTGACAGGCATGCTTGAAAACTTAAATTTTCGTCAAACAGCAGTGCTGTGAAGTTCAGCAATTATTTCCGCGTAAATAATCTTTGTACTACATTACGACGAGCAAGTATCTCCTCATTGTCTCTTCCTCCATTTTTCCAATTAGGAATAACTTCGCTCGGTACATCAAGTCGCTTTCGGCAAAGCATACCAATGAAACAACGCAAACCATCGTTATGAATGGGGGCCCTCTTCACGTAATGGGACTACCTCTAATTTCGTGGGCAATAATGTGTAGTCAAACATAAGCAATCAATTTGGGAAGGCTTTCAATTAATTTCACTTTTTGCATTGTTTGTTTTCTACATATTATAATGAAGTTAAATATTCAATGATGTCAAAAAAGTTAAGACAAAAGTCCGAATGCTATTCGAAACAAGTAATTTGTATTTTCTTTCTTTCCACATTAATTTTAAAACATCGTACTGAAATCATATAACATATTGAAAAGTTTTTGTGACTCAAAACAAAAGCAACTGATACCTTCTCTGTTAAATTTATGAAATTTTGAATTCAGAACTACAACTTACATCGTTATCAAAAGCAATATTTTTCGTACAAATGTATAAAAGGACTACAGGTTTCTTCACACGAAATAAGAAAGAAAAATAAATACGCAGCATCTTTCGTTAAAAATTAAAGGACTAGGGCATGTTTGAAAACTTACCTTTTCGTCAAACAGCAGTGCTATGAAGTATAAATAATCTTTGTACTTTATTATGACGACCAAGAATTCCCTCATTGCCCTTTCCTCCATTTGCCTCGTCAATGATGAAGTTGGCGTTCACCATAAGGTTGTCGTCCACAAAACCTTCAACGTCACGTGGGGGTCCTACACCATGAGAAAGGGCAAAATTATGAAGAGCTTAGCAGGCGTCAATAATACGCGATGATCGGGTGGTCGGTACATCATTGGTTTCATGAGACATCTCCATCGCATCTTCAACACACCGTTGCATCTTTCAACCGCCGACCGGATCTGTCTGTGTCTCCTATTAAAACGTTCTTGGGCTTCGTTTCCTGGATGGATGAAAGAAGTGATAAGCCATCGTTTGAAAGGATAACCAGAATCTCCCAGTACCCAGCTATTTGGCATATTGTTAGCTTCGAACCGTTCCCATACATGAGAATTACGCAAAATGTATGCATCGTCACAGCATCCGGGGTATCCCTTACTCAAAATCCATATTTGGCTTTGTCTCTGGATATATCTGGCCAAATAAAGACTTTATCTGGCCATATCATGCCAGGTATAAGTTGATAAAGACCAATGCCAGATATAAAAATCAAGTTTTATATGGCCATATCAAGGCATATATAACTTGATAAAAACCCATACCAGATATATAAAACAAGTTCTATATGGCCATATCAAGCCAGATATAACTTAATGAAAATCCATACCAGATATACAAATCAAGTTGCATCGTCACAGCATCCGGGGTATCCCTTACTCAAAATCCATATTTGGCTTTGTCTCTGGATATATCTGGCCAAATAAAGACTTTATCTGGCCATATCAAGCCAGATATAACTTGATAAAAACCCATGTCAGATATAGAAATCAAGTTTTGTATGGCCATATCAAGCCAAAAATAACTTGAAAAATCAATGCCAGATATATAAATAAAGTTATATATGGCCATATCAAGCCAGATACTTATTAAAAATCCATGCCAGATGTATACATCAAGTTTTATATGGCCATATCAAGCCAGATTTAACTTAAAAAAAATCTGTGCCAGAAATATACATCAAATTTTATGGGGCCATATCAAGCCAGATATAACTCGATAAAATTCCGTGCCAGATATGCAAATCAAGTTTTATATGGCTATATCAAGCCTGATATATTCCTTGCATGATAAAAATCCATGGCAGATGTGCAAATCAAGTTTTATATTGTCATATCAAGCCAGATATAACTTGATAAAAATCCATGCCAGATATACAATTCAAGTTTTACAAAGCCATATCAAGCTAGATATTACTTTAAAAAATCCATGTCAGATATATACATCAAGTTTTATATGGCCATATCAAGCCAGATATACAGTAAGTTACAATGCCAGATAAACAAATCAAATTTTATATGGCCATGTCAAGCCAGATATAACTTAGTTAAACCCATGCTTGATATACAAATCAAGTTTTATATGGCCATTCAAGCCATATATAACTTCGTTAAAACACATGCCAGATACAAAAAGTGAAGTTTTACATGGCCATATCAAGCAAGATATAACTTGATAAAATCCATGCAAGATATACAAATCAACTTTTAAATGGCCATATCAAGCCAGATATAACTTGACAGATGTCCATGTAAGATATTTAAATGAGTGTTTTATTACTTGTTTTTGTTTTGATTTGATGCTTGAACTATACTTGTTCTACATTAAGACATATATTGGATACAGCGGTGCCTACCTGGACATTTCATTCATTAAGTAGGTACACTTATCCTAATACTGCAGTACACTAAGCAAACTAATCCAAATGATTTGCATATGTGGGCGGAGCCAGTATGTAACACTACATTTTTCATGATTAGGAAGTTAAAACTAAAATATTCACCAAACAGTTGACAAGGTATACAGTCAAATACGTAATAAAGCATATTCAAGTCAAGTCAATTCAAGTTAATATTTTAAGTAAATCCTAATGAAGCTCTTAGAAACTGTTGTTGTGTTTAATGTCTCCATGAAGAGTGTGGGCTAAAAGTCCAACTATGATTCATATCTGAAGCAGATATGGTCCAGACATCCATGTCGGCCGGGACTGGGCCAGATAAGTCTGAGCCAGTCTGGTCAGATATAAAGTCCATATCTGGTCCAGATATGGGCCAGATATGGAACTGATATTCTACCCATAGAACGACCATATCTGGCCCAGATAAAATTTTATCTGTTCCAGATAAAGTTTGAGCCACATAAAATTTTATCTGGTCCAAATACGGCATATATAAAGTTCTGGCTCATATCAAGGGTATATCTGCCAAATTTTTTATCTGGCCAGATATAAAGTCCATATCTGGTCCAGATATGAAAATGATATTCTGTCCATAGAAGGACCATGTCTGGTCCAGATAAAATTTTATCTGTTCCAGATAAAGTTTGAGCCACATAAAATTTTATTTGGTCCAAATATGGCATATATAAAGTTTTGACTCATATCGAGGGTATATCTGCCCTATTTTTTATCTGGCCAGAGATAAATTCCATATGTGGCGCAGATATGGGCCAGATATCAATCCCATATCTGGCCCATATATGGATTTTGAGTACGGGTATCGTGCATCCAGGTTGAAAAATTTCAGTTTTCTGTCGCAAACGTTCGGCACATTGAGTAGAATCCTTTTCTATTCACATATGCTGCTTCATTTGCAGGGCGAAATGGCTTGTGAAGAGGTATGTGGGTCCCGTCTATACAACCTACGATAGATGGCCATCCTTCTTGTTGATAAAACTCAACCTTTGACGCCTTTAGTTCTTGCTCATTTGGCCAGTGTATGAAGTTAGTTAGTTAGTTAGATGGGATTTAACGACACACCAACACGATTGTGTTATATAGTGTCATCAAGATGAGAAAA
>WURT03041838.1:0-14724 GCA_009936505.3 Holothuria glaberrima
GGCCTGTTGGTCTTTTTTTTTTTTTTTTTTTTTTTTTGGGGGGGGGGGGGATGAATGATATCTTGTGTTGGAAGGATTATTAGTATTCACCATCAGTCTCAGCTGACATTCCCCATTTTCATCCTTCATCAGTATTGGTAAAATTTACCTCAATGCTGATATTACTAAACCGATATTTGTTGCCATATATATGTCGCTATTTGAGCATTTTGAATGCAAGTTTCAATATTTTCAGTACCTCATCATGATGAAACACCACATCATCATAGTGTCCTGTAGCCTACAGTAAGTTGGGGAATGCTTTTTTCCCAAATATCGATATGGGATCCGTATCAGGGGATATTGAAAACTGAAATATCAGTAATATTGGCTACTTTGGTATATTGGTACAACACTATGCTACTGTATCCCCCATAACCTTTCTGATGGTCATGTGTCACCTCTCAGGTCCTCTCTATCACTTAAAAACCCCTGTTGCAGTTAGCAGATACTGTCATAAAAGACCAATTCAAACCAGCCAGGGCACATGCATGTGGTTTTCACTGAACATTCCAAGACTTGTGTGGCTGCATGGATAAAGCAGCAGTTGAGCTAAATCTCCTGGCAGTTAGTGATACATCTCCTCAACAAATAGTTCCAAGCGTAATATTCTGTACTTGTCTTTCCAACTTGCACAGTTCACTCAGCCTCCTTGTGGCATGATGATTGCTTGTGAGTCATTTACTGTGAACTTAGATAGCTCTTAATGTCTCCTGTAACCTGTGAGCTAGACACTGTATGTCTGACTCATGCTGATTATAAATGGCAGTCATACTTATCAACGTCTACAGTACCCTAGTCAGAAGGAAACGGGGAAATCTCTTAAGGTGTCTTGAGAGTATACACCTTCATCAGATATGTATTCACAGCTCTCTATAAGTATAAAGATTGTAGCTCATCATGGGTTATTGTTCAATAAATACTCTTACACAAAGTCACATGGGAAACATGTGTCATCAGCCTGTGTTTTATTTCAAATGAACAAATGGTTAACTTGTTTTCTGTATTTTAATTAGGCTGGGATTTCCACTGGTTAAGTTTGGAATGCAATAGGGTTGACATCAACATGAATCAATATGCATGATGAGAATTAAAGTGAAAAGTTTACACAGCTCTTCAGCAGTTACCAGTTGGTGCTGTGTACAATATGATCAGGTTTGTTTGTATATCAGTTTTGCTTGATAAGGGTTTCTGAGAATGGGGTCAACAATTAGTCATTTCTTTGTTTCACTTGGTTTTCTTTGCCAAGGTTAAGTATCTCTTGATGGGTGGCTGAACTTTTTTCTTAATTGAGGGCTCTCACAAATAATTTAGGCAGCATCTATAATATAGTTTTGATAAGCAGTGGCCCAAAGCTTTCTCTGAAGCATTTGCTAAGTGTGACAAATATCCTATTATTCCAAGTATCTTACATGATGTTTCAGAATAGAAATATTTAAAGTAGACCAAGGGGCAAGGAATTAGCTATCCTACACGAGTTACAAGCGAGTAACAAAAGTTATTGTCACATGATAAGAAGGTGCCATTCACAAAGTGGGATACAAGGGTACGATCATATAAAGGTGACAACATTTTTCCTTAAATTTGCTGCAGGGTACATTATTGACATTTTTGTTTGATTTGTTAATGTTTTATGAGTATTTATTATTTGAGGGTATGCTACAATGGTGTGGATGAAGAAACCTGATTATGCTGTCCTTTTTTGTATATGCTCAGTATGCACACAGTATCGGGGAGTTCACGGTTACGTCACTGGTTGGCATTGCATGGTTGGCATAGAGCATGCGCAAAAACAAATGCGTATATGTTCGGTGTTGCGCGTGTAAACGCTTGTGCGAGTGCACGCAGAAAATAGACGAACTGGAATCTACTTTGCATTGTGACGAGAGTGCAAGCGCGCCTTACAAACTCTTTTACCGACACGCAGTGACGTCTTTGTTTGTAAACAGTGAATGAGTCTATTAGAGTGTGGACTATATACATTATCTTAGGATAACTACAGGCCTACACTGTAATGCTCTTTCTTGTAGCTATTTCACACTGCGTGTTATTGCTTTATAGTGTTAGGAAGTATTGTGCAGGTGGTGGGGACCTAGAAGGCATCTGTTCACAAACTTCTTGTAAGTTTGTTGATTTTCATAGTATAATATACCTTATTAAACAGGAAGGTTTGAAAACGAATAAATTTTGCAAATTTAAAGCTTTGCAAACTAGCTGTTACAACAACTCATAGAGTTTATCAAAGTGTTTTAAAAAAAAATAATTGCTTTAATTTTTAATGTTTAATGCCATTGTTCCAACAAAGCTTGTAATACAATCCTATGAAAGGGGTATGTTAAGTGCAACTTAAGTTCAACATAAACGATAGACATCCAATAGTACTGTGTGAATTTGTGGAGCAGCTATAATGGAATGCCATAAGATCTGAATACACATGCTAGGGGAATAATTTATACTGTGCAGTCCTGTCTGCTAACATACATTGATATCCATGGTTGTTATGCAGTCATGGAAAATCCTTGAATTTAAAACCACTACATGGAAAGTTATGGATGTCGTACTCTTTCATGAAAGTTTGTCAGTTTATGAGAGGTCTTGTCTCACATGATTGTATTTCCTTCTGTTTGTTTATAGGAGTTGCATTTTGTGGCAGGAATGTGGGAGATTATACTCACCCCCAACCTATCGTTCCTCCTCTCTCTTAGTCTAGCAGAGGTGGACAATTAAATCCAGTGATAAATGGTCATCTCGTTTTGCAACTTTCAGTAGTTGCCTATTTATCTTGTGTTTGCTTATAGTTTAAGTTTAGTCCTGGGCATCAATAGGTAGGGGGCAAGGGGACATGTTCTCCCACATTTGAAATTGGAGGGGAATGCCCCCCCCCTCACTTTCTTCCAGAGCCTAACACAGTAGTATGCAGTTTGATTTCTTATGTTTTCATATATATGGCCTCCAATTTTTTCCAGCCAGCCCTTAAGCCAGCCCAGGATACCTCTCATCTAGCGCTTTGCGAGTCGTGCTTGAAGTAGGTCTGGTGTAGGTCAGCCCATCCCAACTTTTGAGAAGCTGTTGATGCTTTTGAGATCATTGGTATGTTTTGCATTTTGATGATTGGGGTATATCATAGGCTTTCATATTTAGATCTATGGTTTTTTGTTTTTTTTTTGTGGGTCACATGGTTAGTAGGGCAAAAAAGGTGTCAAACATAAAAAGGAATGATTAAGGTAAGGGGCATGTAAACATTTAGCTGCCTTATCTAATTGTGGAGCGTCAACTAAATCTGTCATGTATTCTCTAATGATGTTATCTCCCTTGCAAACCTGTGTTTTACTTCACAGATCTATGCTTATCTGTTCCCTTGCTAAATCAAGTTTGCACAAATTTTGTGTGATGCGCACTAACTGCCCTGAACTGTGAATTGACTCATATCAGGCTCAGCCATGGTGGAGTGGATCTATTTCTTGAAAGACCCTGCACGTATGAACAGAGTGTTAAAGGTACATGAACAAAGGAATTATGTTGTGTCAATTAAAGAATTCAGCAACAAAGGTATTAATCTATAAATGATTTAAAAAAGACAATAAATGACCTACAGTAGGATTGCCGCATGGGAAGTTACTTTAGGGTGGGTGCATTGGCCTGTGAAAAGTATCACTTGTTGATTTGTATTTAGTAGGCCTTTCTATTATGTATATGAGTTATAGAAATGTGGCTGGATTGCACCGTGAGTGCAAAAATAAAATTAAATGTTAAAATGTACTCCACTGCTGGAAGGTAATGTACTGTATAGACTCATTCAGTGTTTACAAACATATGACAACGCGGTTGGTCGCAAAAGAGTTCTTAAGGCGCGCTTTCACTGTCGTCACAATGACAGGTAGATTCCAACTGGTCTACTCTCTGCATGCAATCCTGCAAGCGTTTACATGCGCAACACCTAACATACACGCATGTGCTCTTGAACATGCTCTATGCCAACCAATGCCAACCAGTGATGTAACCGTGAACAGCCTAAAGATTGATTGGCCCCTTAGATATCAGAGGAATTACAGGTAATACCTTTTCAATTTAAATTATTGGTGCCTTTCCACATTTATTGCAGAATTGTATCCTCCCTCTCCCCTCTCCTTAGCATACATGTACCCTTACCCCATACTTGCTTCAAAAGTCCAAACTGACATCCTATACCTGAATGTGTAGACGCTATTTGACTAGTTCAAAAATTGTACATAAATACTGTGTGCTGTATCATGCAGTATCATGGCAAACAGGAAGCCTCTCATAATGAGCGACTTACCTGAGTCTATCAGCATGTATATATAGTACGTTATATTTGTACTGTGCACTTCTTGTTGCTCGTAGAGCCAAGCATAACACGACTATATTTTCAAAGTGTCCGTTATTCCTGTGGAAAAAATAAACTAAAGAGGACATTCACATCGCACAACTTTATTTTAAATATTCATACAATACCTAGGAACCTCCATCTGAAACATTGTACTGTACTTTTGAGTTTTTGAAGTGGATTTCAGTGGGGCGGGATCTCTCTATATCAACAGTATGTTGTGTTGAGTGTCATTTCAGTATGCAAATTAATACTCTTCCCAGAAGTATCAAAGGGGTGGAAACATACAGAAACTTCACAGTCATATATAGAGCTAAACATGAATATATTGTGGTTTTAGTAAAATCTGGGCAAGAACTCAGATATCTTTTAGAAACATTTGGGTGTTTTCTAAAGGCAACTTCAGTTTAGGGTAGAATGACTGCTTGTTAAAAATGAAATAAAGATTTGTTGTACGCATAGTTGATGGAGGCATGGGGGATGATCCCAAAGGGGGGGGGAGACGGGGACATGTCCCTCCCAATATTTGAGAAATTGCGCATTGACTTTGATTTTTCTCACAGTAAACTATTTGAAAATGAAGTCAACCCCCCTCCCCCACCCCCAATTTTAAGAACAAATCACCACCAATGGATAGAGGCATCATGTAGACTTGCCTTCTTTAAAGTTAAAGCACTGTAACTTGTGAAACCAGAAATGACACTGGCCAAGTAAGTGAGTGCTGTTCATGTAATAAATAAGCAGACTTATAAGGGTGGTTGGGAAAGGGGAGGGGGACTTAAAGTGGAAAAATAAATGGGTGAAGAAGCAGGAAAAACAGGTCAGAGTCACTTTAGGTAGTTGATGCCACTTAGGTCATGATACCTATGTAGTAGCAACAACAGTATTTCTGATGTGGGTGATGTGATCATTGATTTCAGCAGGGCCATAGTCAAGGGTAGGGATGAGATGGGTACCCCATAGAAAAATTGCATGCCCTTGAAAATTTCTAATCACTATTGCTTTATGATATCTTTACACATTTCACCCCCTCCCCCCCCCCCCACCTTTAAGCTACCTTGAATGCTTTCCATCATTAGCTTGTCTGTGTGACTTTGGGCCTGGATTTCATTTGACACTCCTCTTTTCAGACTACAGTAATTTAGTTCTTATTAGTTACTGTAAGACACAAGTTTAGGGAGTTCTTACAGAGTGGTCTTCCAGTGTAAGGAGGTCTGATGTACAGGCCGTAGCCAGAGTAACCATTTTGCATTTTGGGGCACATCAATTCTGGAGTTTCCCTGGCCTGGGGGAGGTGTCTAAGTAGAGGAGTGACCCCTCTGAAAAGTTTTGCCTATTTCAAGGACTTTAGATGCAAAATGGTGCAAGATTTTCCATTTTTCCTTGAATTTTTGTATTCCAAAGAGGCTGGTCTCGTAATAAATTTTTGCTCCTTCAGTGCAAAAACTTTAATTGTAAAAATTTTTTTTTTTTTTTTGGGGGGGGGGGCACGTTCTCCCCATGACTAGATGCCTGCCGATGTAACCCAATTCATTAGGGTAGGGTGCACAATGACTTAGGAAATGAGCACTGTACTATAATTACTAAATCGGCTGCAAGGTGTAATTGTGTAGCTACTACAAATTACATTTTTGGTAGGGTTGTTTACTGGCGAATGTGAATGGTAACGACTTGTTACATCAGAGATCTTTAAACAAGTTAACAACTCAGTGGATTTCTTTTCTGTGTTTATATCCATCTTAGTTACAGACTTTGCCCTGTTGTTGTAACAATCAAACAGTCGGCCACATTCTGGGTGATAGCAATTGGGTGTATGCAGGCACTGTCACAGTACAGTACCTACAATAGAGTGTTACAGGGCATTGGATGGCATCATGGCAAGATTGAATTCATGGGCAGATACCATAAACTTTAAAGTTCGTTACTCTTTATGCCCCCAGAAAGGTTGGATAAGAATGTTTGTTTACAAGAGGTTTATTAGACTATCCTTCTTGTTATGTTAAGAGTTAATTATTGAGTGGACAGCCTGTAGTCAGTGTAAAACACACTTAATAGTTAGGAATCTATGTATTAACATCTTGAGGCTAGATCTATTTCTTGAGTTACAATTTAGGGGCAAATACAGTCAATTCAAGTAATCATTTAACAAGATGGACAAGTCTTGTTCAAATAGTATTAACCCCTCCCTCCCCCTCCATGTGCCTGTAGAAGACTTTCTAAATGTGCATCACATTTGACATTGGATAATCTACTTCACCCCGTCATTACCCCTTGTGCACATTCAGTCTCCACTTAAGACTGTAGGAAGTGCTTGATAACCTTCAGAAAGTCCCTGGTAAGTTCAATACATCATTGGGTGGTACAGTTCTCATCCAAAACCATTGTACATGAATGTTGGGATGGGTTGCCTGAATCTTCTTCAGTGTTGCTATTCCTAGTTGGGAGTTGTGAAGAAACTCCTCTCTTCCTTGGAGTCATGCTTTGTCAATAATTTCAGTGCTGTCCAGAAAGTGAAATTTGTACAAACATGTTTTTATGTTTTGAAATTTCTTCATTTGTGATCTTTGAGTTAGAAAAGAAAATTTTGGAAAGCTGGCTTGTTTTGTCTTTTCATCAAATCTCTAGCATTCCCTTGAACAGTTTATTGCTGAGTTTAATATTGATTTTAGAAATTTCATAGCCATGACCTACTGTACATTACTCGACAAAATTATGTGGGACAAATTCCCATACCCAGCAGAGATCATTGTAATGAAAACAAGTAGGTAGTCACAGCTTACTTCAAAGTCACAACTCTTAAAGGGGAAATAGTCTTGTCCCAGACAGTCCAATTCTTCCAACTTAGATAGTTCTAGCCCCACCGATAACTTTGTTTGGCTTCTCCTTGTGCAGACACAAACATAGTTTATTGCTCCAAGTCATATCCTGGTGAATATACAAGGCCCTAATGTGTAGTCAAAACACTCTCTGTGCATACTGTGTAATATGAGCTGCTCTGCACCTTTTGAATTTTGTAACTCTGATGTCAAGCCTTTTGCTTACCCCCAACTGAAAGTCATACTTGGGATGATGCAAAACCCACTTTAAAGACAAGATTCTCATCATCCCACACACTTTCAGTTCTCCCAGCTAGGTTACTTGCAGCCACACCCACAACTGTCTTTAGCTCATCTTTAGCTTTGGCTTCTCCTTGTCCTTGTGCAGACACAAACCTAGTTTATTGTAAATCCTGGTGAGCACACAAGACCCTAATGTGTAATCAGAACACTCTCTGTGCATGCTGTTGAATATGAGCTACAGTACTCTGCATCTTTTGAATTTTGTAACTCTGATGTTAATCAAAGAATGGTCATGAATTGAGACTTTTACTCATCCACAAGTAAAAGTCATACTTGGAGTGATGAGTATCTATCTTTAAAGCTGTGAGGAACCTGATTCTAGAGTTATTGGAGTTGCCCAAGCCTGTCTAGCAGAACAACTGCTGTAATCTGTGTTATATCTTCTTAAAAGTTCCTTGTTGAATTATCTGTGGAGTGTCACGTGCATGTAAATCAAAGCAGTTTGTGTATTATTGACTTAGTACTGTGTGTACATATAACGTATGGGACCACTTTCAGTTGGGGGCTGAGGATATTTTTCCCAAAATTTTGAGCCCGATTGTTTCACAAACAGCGTATGTATAGTGTAAACGAAAAGGCAAATTTTTTTTCAATTGGGGGACTGCAGCCTCATGGTCCCTTCCCTGCCATGTATGCCCATGGTCAAGGCAGCCTCTCCCTCATTCAGGACCCCATTTACACCCTCTTTACTACTGTACCACACCATTAATGAAGTTGGTACTCACCTCATTCACAAGGAGTCGTCTTGAGTTTTGATGTCTAGCTGCAGTAATTGAAAACTGTATTGACTGTTGTTATACAGTAGGTGGATGTTTCTCAGGGTTCTGTCAGGGTTCTCAGAATATCAGGCACTATATGGTGGTCATCCTTGTGGAGAGGAATAAGGTGATAGGGTATATGTATTAGTGGTTTACATTTGCCAAATGGAAATACAGTGCTGGAGAGGGGATTCAGAAGTATTGTTGTGAGTGCCCATGGGAAATTTTCAGTCCTTACTGGGTATCTGTCAAGTTTGTCCCACTATGGGCACTGTACTACTGATTTTTGGAGGAATAGCAATGCAAGTCTTTTTTATAAGACAGCTGGGCCCTTTGGGAAACCAGGTGATTTTGCTGTTTGTAGAATTGAAGCACATGTTACCACGGTCCACTTCCTTTGAGAGTTTCATTTTATGGTCCTTGCCAAGTTTTTTAAGGAAGGCAGGATATATGAGTAATATACCATTGTTAAAATGTTTACTTAAGACCTGCACCCCAGTGACATTTGTGCCTAAAGCATTCATTCATGGACAATGTGTGAGGTGGATATTTGTGATGGACAATGATTCTTTGTACACTGTTACAACACAGAACACAGAACTACTAATACAGCAAATGTTATTGGCTAGATAAACAGTTTAAATCACATCGTTAGTACGTGATGATGATGACACATTCATACTTCCAGAAAAGATTGTTAGCTTTTCTTTGTTAAGAGTGTTTAATCCCATGGGACCCCTCAAGACAATCCATTTTTTTTTTTTAAAAACATATTAGCCTATAAACATAATTATTGCACTATAACATAGCTATAGTATGCTCATAAAACTCATTACCCCTTTGTTAATTTGAGCTCAATGTAAAATAGCCTCATTACAGAGGGATGTTTTCACCTTTTTTGTTTTGTTTCATGGTCTCATGTAATTGTTTTTTTTTTCTCCATAAAAACATTTTTCAGTTCCTTTCATTATTTTTCCTGATGAAATCTGTCTGCTTAACAAATAAGGTTGTTTCCATTCCATCTTTACAGTGAAAATACTTGCACTTTAATTTGCAAAATTGTTTTTTTTTTGTCCTGTTTTTCTGCGGTTTTGTTGTGACATCGTTTTCCAGATTGGGCTGTAGCTGCTAATTGATGTGGGCCTGCATTGTATACCATATATAAATATTGAAAGAATAGAAATAATTGATGATATTGGTACAAGATGAACATGGTTACTTTGCGTCATTAAAGTATACAGTAGTCTAACAGACTGGGAAAGTTCATACTAATACTCTTGTACATGGAGAACTTGGCTGTTAAGATTATTATTAGATTCTTCATTTTAATGAAATTTTCTTGCACCAAAAAAAAAAAGAAGTGTTACAACTTTAAAATTTTTCAGAAACTTGATAAATATTTTTGTACATGGTCAGATTTAAGATGTATTTACAACATTTTGAGAAATTGGAAGGATCGAGGCCAGCATAAGTTAGTTCTTACATATTCAATATTAAGATTTCTTTGTAATATTTTGTCACTGTTGTTTGAGATTTAATCTTTGGAAAACTGTTTCTTTACTGGATGGTGGGATTAGAATTGAAGTTTGAGGGAGGGCCAGGATGGAATGGGGAGGGTGAGTAATACATTGTCCAGCTGATGCCCCTTACTACTACAAGAGAAAAGCTAGGGATCAATTTTGAGAACAATGTAGTCGTGTCATAGTGAGGAGCTTTGTTCTGAAATCATTCCCCTTTATGACCAATGTTGTGTTGTACTGTGATCTCACAAAATTGAAATGTTCTAAAAAATATTTCTAGAAAGCTTGTCATATTGACCAAGTAACTACTGTTGCGCTGAAATAGTGCTTTAAAACTGTAAGAATTCCATCACATTAGTACAGCATTTAGTTTGAGAAGTTACGACTATTGGCTGAAGTTATACTGTACTGTGAACTTTACCATTGAAATAACTAGGTTTAAAGTAGCACTGTGTTTCCTCAATACACCTTGAATCCAAGAAATTCAAACCAATGAAAGCTATTTTCTTTCAAAATTTTGCAAATTTTAGCAAAATTTTGGGAATTGGTACCCAACCAATAAAACTAAAAGAGCTTCCCAAATTTCCAGTTCTAGTGAAAATGTGTTTTCAATACTGTATGGCAAAGTAAACTTCCTAGATGTTTCATAGGGAATTCCCCTAAATTTGTGTGTGAAGAGGGTGAGGGGTCATTACTGTTTTTGTGTTAGGTTTATTTGTGATGTAGTTTTCACTATTAATGTAATATACTGTAATAACCAAGTTGCATGGTTTGTCATAGCAAATCTGAGCATTGAAAGAACGTGTTTCGTTAAGTTTCTCTTTCTTCATCAATTCACATGGAAGGAATGAACTAGAAGAACACAGATTTGTACAAAACGGGGTACAGTAATATAAATTTAGGTTTCCCACCAAGTACTCCATTGTTCTTCTGTGGAGAAGTGCACTTCTGGGAAATAAGTGGCAAAATATGTTTAGATGAACTTTGCAGTAAAGTACTATTGCACAATCAATGGCTGATGATAAAAGTATGAATCGGAATCAGAACATTGGAGAAGAAAGAAGGTAACTTTCATAATTTGGGAAATAAAAATTAAAAGAATATGGAATTGTTGTCATTGTGGTCTGATCATCTCCTTTAGAGGAGGGTGGGGATAGAAGTAATAAACTAAAACTTGACTTGAAGCACAAAATTGGGATGATTGTGGTGTGGTTCATTTGTTTAAAATGCATTGGTTGTCCAATATTCCACCCGCACTTTTACAATGGGGATCATGTCATGACTGAAATTGTTTAAGTTGTTATTAGGGGAAAAATTTAGTCACATGAAATAAAAAATACCTGCCTTTGTCTTCCCCTTTCATTGCCCATCCGTTGTCCCTCCTCCTCCATTGCATTTTCAGATGACACCCCTAGTTTGTAACATGTAGTTTATAGCCCACTGATTGGTGCCTCACTTTCTGCAGTGTAGACAGAATTAGACTAGAAAGTAGAGTAAGGCTAGCTTGATGAAGCATGTGACTGAGAATAACAGCATACCCTCTATTCAAATTAACTACTGCCCATTTGAAAGGGCTGTGTAGTGTTATGAGGGATTTCCAGTTAAAATTTCTTTTATGGGATTATCATCTTCTCCAGAAAACCATTTGTGAAAGTGGTTTATGTGAACTGTACAGTTTCTTTCAAGGTAAGTCTGTTATTGAGCATTGTAATCAGCTGTTACAATAGTGTCCAGTACCTCTGTGTCATAATGTCCCATTTTTGCCTAGCAACGCAAAATTGATGGGTCTATTACTTCTTAGATTACATATGGAGTTGTCAATGGTCATGGTAACTCCCCCTGTTAAGATTAATAAGTAATTTGTTATTTTATTTCTGTCTGCCCAATTCCCTTACCTGTAAATCCATCAGGCACTGAAAAATATTTTGTCCCAATTCCTTTACTTTTGCTCAGTTGTTACAAGGTTGTCCTGTATCAGTGTCATTAAATGTCCTACTTGAGCTGCTTGAGTACAATTTCTGTGGAAGAGTAAATAATTTCTGCAGACTTCAGCCAAAAGTTGAACCATGGAGAATACTCTAGGTCAGTCAAGTTTGGTGGGTCATGACTGACAAAAATTGGCAGTTCCTTGAAGGCTGATAGCAAAGGAATTACAAAACCCTGCAGAAGACAAACAGATCTCTGAATAAGGTATTTTTTGATTAATTTGTGGAATTATGCATACAATGTCCAACAGAACTGTGAAGCTACAGTATAAACCTCCTCAGAAGGGTATCAGCTCCACGGCAGAACTATGGTACAGACATGTGGTCAAAATTTGTGTTGGACTCTCTTACGGTCAAACCATTATCGTTAGCATAGACAGGAAGTAGGGGGGAGGGGGATCTTTCTCCCTGGATTTTTGTGGGGATATGCACGAGGAAAAAAAAGGTAAAAAGACAAGGGTAAACTTGAATAAAAATGAACATTTATTATTTCTGTTACGGTATTTGGCTTTTGCGTGATGATTGTTTTCTCAGAAATGGTGACTGCAGGGCAGTTGGGAGCCATGTTTCCCCCTCACCAATCCCTCCCTCAAAATTATTGGTTATCTCTGATTCACTTTGCTGCTTATTTGCTGTGTACTAGAATTTTACATTACTGCAGTGTCTTAAAATAGAAGCTCAGAAAGTGAAAGATAACTTTGCCAGCAAAGAAAAAGTTATTTGCGGTTATATTACACAACTACCTACTGTTCCTTTTCCATGCTAATTGTATTATATGTATCAGTGTCATGTATACACAGTAAAATGAAAGCAGTGGTCATACTGCAAGTATGTAGGTGTTTAAACACCATACATAGTTCATGGCATTCTTTGAATTTGCTTCATCATTCTACTTACAAAAACACCAGAAGTACCTCAGAGTATCCTGTTTTCTGGTCAGAAAAGAGCACCTGGGAGAAATGCTCAGGAAACGCCTGGCATTTGATTGCATACATGTTTTTTGACCCCCTTTTTCTCCGTAGCCCTATACTTCAACCTCGTACTCTTCAAGATTTCCTTTTTGGATAGATATTAATCGACTTTGGTTTCCTTTTGCAACCTCCAAAGCTGACCTCATTTCCTTCCTCCGATTGTACAGCATTCTTGCTATACCTTCCTGCCGATATTAAAGAAATAAATGGGAATGCCATAACAGTTGGGATCTTAGACTATAAGGAAGGCTGCGTCTATATCATCAGTGTAGGGGTTCTGTTGTTTTTCCTTTCCCAGATAAAGACAAGCACCGTTTAACAGTGAAAGGGAAAGTATAGAGCTTAAAGCTAACAGGAGCTTATGTTTAGTATCTATTGATCGCAATATCTAATTTCTACAAATGTTGTCCCCCATGCCCAGAAGAATGGGATGACTGTTTCTGTATTAAATTAGGTCATTTTGAAAACTGGAAACTACTTTCTGATACTGGGGTGTGGTTTATACAAGCTTTATGTTATGGAGGTGTCAGGCTAGGTAGGCGATTTCTAAATTACTAATGATAATCACCCAAAATCTGCTCCTGGTCTGCTTTCAAAATACCTAGCTGAACAGCTTCTTCAAGTTTAATAAAAAGTGCCAGGTTATATCAACTATTAAAGGCAAAGGAGGTATTGTATTTTAAAGGAAAAATGCAGTCATTCCAATAAGAATTAGTATACCATGGCATCCTTAGTAATGAGTAGCCCCAGTTAATCATGTGACAATATTTTTTGTTAATGAATTGCCAATTCATGAATAATTACTTCTTGCTTTACCTCTTGTGTGACATAATGTTAATGTTCAAAAATAGGACTTGACAGGCAAATAAGAGAAGATTTGCAAGAGCTTGCTGACTTTTCAAAACAAAATGTGGGTCGACTGCCTATTTCTTTTAAGTAATGAGTGAGCATTGCACAAAACACTGACAATAGTGTGTGAACTCATTTCAATTTTAGGTACTCTCAACACCATGTTTTTCTTGATATAACTGCAGCCCTTTGTACTGAAATGCAATAGTAAATAGTAAATAGTTTCCTTTCAGTATCTACAGTAACTTGGGTAAACAACCTGCAGCTATCTTATTACAGTAGTGTACAGCTATTTTGATGTTTGTGATGTTTAAGTAGATGAAGAAATCTGACCTCAGTCTTCCCCCGCCCCATAGCACATGTTAACTTGAAGGCACACTCTATGAAGCAGTCAGGGACTTCT
Source organism: Holothuria glaberrima (assembly GCA_009936505.3). Classification (NCBI taxonomy): domain Eukaryota; kingdom Metazoa; phylum Echinodermata; class Holothuroidea; order Aspidochirotida; family Holothuriidae; genus Holothuria; species Holothuria glaberrima. The sequence goes on from WURT03041838.1 coordinate 13,990, forward strand.
ATATAAAGTGCTTCTAGTACATATAAACCTTGAATGCTTTAGAGCTTTAATTGAAAACTGACATCAGTTGTAACAATGGTAAGTTTAGACAAACCTGGTGTTTATGATGGGTTCATGCCACATTTTTGTTGTAGAAATATCATGAGAATTAAGTCACACTTTATGCAGGAAACTTAGAAGCGCCAGTTGTGGATACATTTGCATGGGGTGGACCAAATTTGCTCACAGTGATAGTGAAAAAATTTTCAAAAAGGGGGAACATTTCCCTTTTAAGGATACAGTTGCCCTTCAGTGAATAAATGGGACCCATAGTTACCCATTTACACACATATACTTACCCTGTGAAACATCTACTGATTTACTATAATGGTTGCATGCTTTTTTCATAGTGTGAATATTGCCTTATCACCAGTGCTGCAAAAGTCCACTTTCCTTTTTTGGGGGAACTAGCCCTAGGTGGTTAATCCACATGTAGCCAGTTTAAACAGATGTGTAGCCAATTCTGCATAGGGGGTAGGAGGACACCTGATCACTGCTCTGCAAAGCTACTGTTTAAAGTGGCTGTGACACAGTAACTTTCAATGCCCGTACTGTGCAGATATATTAAAATATGTTCTTTAAAACACATATCAACCATTGTTGTGATTAAATACCTGTACCTTCACTCCTAAAACTGCAAATTTAAACACCCTTTTTGAGGCTTGAAATTTTCACTTCTTCAAAAATTTTGAAAAG
>WURT03041849.1:4342-14724 GCA_009936505.3 Holothuria glaberrima
GTACATATGAGAACATGAGTTGGGCCTTTAACGTCGGATCTCTACGGAACTGCAGATAAGAGAAAGCTGGGTCACACAAAATACGGTATAAATGTTGATAAATGACGCTGAGAAGACACTCTGTCTTCAATAATGTAGGCGGCAACTTACGAGGTTTTCGGAAACCTTCGGTAGCAGAGGGTTCTGTCAAATTAAAGGAATAAGATAAAAGGAAAATGCTTAGAGCAATTAGACCTGACGTGCTTTTCGGAGAGCAGACGGAAATGCAATTTTTCGTCTTTGAATTTTAGTTGCATTTTTTCTAACGATACTATTTTGCATTCAAGAATATTTTTATGTTTAAAAATGGAATGCGATGCAACAGAACAACGTATAAGAACTTGCATTTGTCAGTTATGTTTGTCATGTATGAAGATTACTATTTAATTTTTATGTGTTACGTCTAGTGTTTAGAGCCTACTTCAATTACTGTAGCATTTAATATAATGAAATTAAATGTTGATGGTGAACATGCTTATATAAGAGTAGCACATTTTGACTTAACTTTTAACTTAGGATAGCTTTTAAGCATTGGATAGTCATACCCATGCGAGAAAGAAGTAAAGGTGCCGCGTTTAACCTTTGTACATTAATTTGATAATTTAAAAGTTTTTAAACTTAGCTAGGTTTTTCTATATTTTAAATTTACTCTATTCACTATCAACTTTTCCACCTAATTGTTCTGCACAGGTGGTTGCTTTTTGTAGGGGTACAAGATAATGACAGAAACATTCTGCTGAATCAAGGTCATAATCATATCAAAAGGCACAGAGATATTCCTTCAAGCGTATTGCTTTTCATATTAAGTAGAATGAAGACAAGTTTCAATTCGGTTTACCCATTAACAAAACACTGCCTTGTTTGCAATAACGTTCAGTTAAAGGGAAAATGCAGTCACCCAAATCAGAGTTAGTATGCCCCGTCACTCCAGTTGATGAATGGCCTATTTTGATTATGTGACAATAGTTTTGTTAGTGAATTGTGAAATTCAAGGAGAATTTCCCCTTGCTTTACCTCCCGTTTGTAACAGTTATTTTAAAAACATCTTTAGTGGTGCTTGTAGTACAATAAAAGGAGATTTGCAAGAGCTTGCTGATTTTTCAAAGCAAATTTTGGGGCGACTTCCTTTTACCTTTAAGCAAAGTATAAAATAAATAAAACAGTGCATATGAGCAGACAATGTAACTGTCGTTCAAGTTTGCTTGAGCGCTAAAAGCTAAAAAATATTACCACTTACACATTTACTTAATTCTCTTACCGGTGTTTGAATCAAACTGAATGGTTACTTCTCCTACAAAAGTTGTTAGATGACTGCTTTTACAGACAAGTTTCCCATCAGCAGTTGTCTCTGATGTCACTCCATCAGACTCAAGTTGAGAGGTTTCTTCATTCCAATATTTACAGACACAAGATTGTTCTTCAATCGTCTTAAATGTTGTCATTTCAATTTTAATTGGATCTTCAAGATCCTGTACTACTTGCTCTTCGCCTGTTTTCAATAACACATACACGAAAGAGTATTTTAAAAGATATGGTGTTCTAACTTTACAAATAAACATATTCAAATCGGACTTATTAAAGAGCAAATATCCTCGTCCAAGGCAGCTCTAATTCCCCCAACAAGGGACCTCTATCCCCTCCCAAAACAGTCTTAAGCTCTTCCTTGTACAGAGTGACACAAACCTAGTTTATTGCTCAAAGCCATATCCTGGTATGCCTACCAGGCCATAATGTGTTAGCAGATCATTCTCCCTGTATGCCGTGTAATGTGAGCTTCTCCGCATCTTTTGAATTTGATGTCAATCAAAAGGGCAATCCCCCATTGAACCCTTTTTTCACTTGAGGTGATGAACGTCTGTCTTTAAAGCTCTCGTTCTAAAGCGGATGCTATAATGAATTTTAGTGGGTTCAAAATGAGAAACTCAAAATGCTGTTTCATGCATTAGAGGTGATCTATTAAGACACACATGGATTACATTGTTATCTTCAACTAAAGGAATGTAGGCTACATCATCGACTCTAATTTGGCCTTTTCAATTAATGTCTACTGTACTGTATATTAATGACGTTTTTAGAGCCATATAGGTCATTTATAGCGTCACTGTGATCATCTTTTTAACATTCATTTATATTAAGGCTATAGGACTTGAGACGGATTTCACACTCAAGATCGGTCTCGAGTCACTATTTTAATGACTGATACTGGGACTAGGTCTCGTGCAGTCCATAACATAGTGACTCGGCTATGAAATTCTCGAGACTGCAGACAAGACCGGTAGATTGTTTTGTCATTTTATACATTTATTCCTTTGTCACACAACAGTTAATTTGTTTTTTGGAGTTCTTGTAAAACTCCGCACAGTATAAACGTCTTAACTATATTCGCTGTCTACTGTAGATAATATACCGTACATGAAATTTCTGCCGTAAAAGGCTATAGCATACTAACACAACTAAACTGAATAAAAGGCGATGTAAAAATTAATCATTTGATAATTCTTAACGTATAATTTTCTATAAAGGGGACTCGGACACGAGCCCTGTAAACTCTTGAATACCAGTGACTAAGCGAGGGACTCGGACTAGGAATCGACAGGTGAGGACTCGGTGTGGACTCGGAATACAGAGACTTGACTAAAACACTGTCAAGTATCAAAGTGGACATCAGTTTCTTCATATTCACAACCCCTTCTGAGATTGTTGTTGTCGTCACATTAACCTGTGGTGTAGTCATCACTTTAAATGACACAATATTGGGTTTCGTTACCATCCTAGTCATCGGTCGTGTAATTGTCGTTGTCTTTAACCCAAATATTAGCTATGCAGTGCCTTACACCCATAACGTCCATTACTTGCATAATAGTTGACACTAATGTGCTATTTAGTTTTTATCTTTCAAAAGCTTCTTAAATAATTTTCTTCATTTCTTTTCCATCTTACTCTCTCCAGTTTCCAAACTAACCAGACGAAAACAGTTAGATGCTACGCTTACCTGTGACAGGGTTGAGAAGTGAGATGTCGGTGAAATCAGAACATTTTTCAGTCTCCCCTTTCATGTTTTCAACCTCCATCACTAATAATTTAACTCCAGAGCAAACTTCCCCACACCAATCATAAATGTACCTGTTAAATACAATTGATACTAAAGTGGACCTTATGTCTAGAATTATAAAAATATATGTTGTAGAGGTTGGAGAATACTTTCATTCATCAAACTCCCATTTACATAGCTTACTCCATTGCTGTGATATAAACTGTTGAAATTCGTTCACTTAATTTGAAAAAGTCAATTGCGTAATAATTTTACTGAGTTAGTCAAGTCCATTTTTGGACGTGTTTTAGACAATCTTTTAAACTGAAATTAGTGTGGGCACACCCCTGGTTCCGTCAGCCATGTGAAAGGCGTGGATCCTCTGGAAAATATGAGGACGAAGCCCTTCTGCGGGATACCCCGGTTCTTCGGTTTTTAACATTCATATTCAGCCTGTCCATTCCTGCCTGAACTATGTCTACGTTTTGTATTTCTTTTGGCTGTTTGGATACCTGTAATGTCAACTTGAAAGGTAAAAATTGTCAATATTTTGTTTTTTCTTTATTTCTAAAAAGATGTCGGGATTCTGTTAGAATAAAAGGACCCGATGTACAAATAGTAAAAGACAGCAATGTCTCTAGCAGTTACAAATTTGACTGATAAGGGTTGCATGTTAATATCCTGCGATTTCTGGTACATTGGTCAGATACCCATCTTAATGATGTTTTCAATTGTTACATGATTTGTCAATCGTGATAAACCACCCACCTTCATTTTGATTCATGTAATAGAATAGCGATTTCATTAAATTGCTTACCTATCCGAAAGAGATTCGCCCGGAAGAATCTTTACAGGGAGGTCAGGACTTTCATCAATCGGTGCATTCCCTTTAGGTAAGGCACTGATGATGGACATTCTTTTACTGGATATATTAAAGGTCACGTGGTCACCGATACTAAGGTCATGTCCTTCTTGCGTCAATGCAGCTTTACGTAGGTCGCTATAAGAGATTAAAAATAGTATAAAAGATACCACGTGACAAAAAAATAATGAAATAGTAAAATATATAAATAGTTAAACAATTAGTCATCAGTTCGGGAGATAGCCGCTTTCGGATGAAAATGAGAATTCACTCGATGGGAAAAATTTTGCCTGGCTCAAAACATGAATATTTATGAGCATTTAAAATTTACCTCTTTGCAGCCGTCGATCTATTTAAACCTGGTTGTTCTAAACGTTCGTTTCCGTTGAATTTGCGCAGTAGGATCTCAAAACATTATGTGAGAAATTTGGAAAATAGCGCCATCTATTGCAAGTTTTCCCCGATCTGGTGAAAATTCTTTTTACCCGAAAACGGTTATCTCCCGAACTGATCATGTCAGGCTAAAGTTTTTTTTTTGAGGAAAGGTGTCTATTTAACTCACTCATTCAAATGTTGATGCTGCTGTCTTTCCAGACTTTTATAAACTCTCTGTCATTTAAATACAAGATTTCTTTGAAAGCTGGAATGCGAATGCGGTGGTCCCAAATTTGAATTGACAACAATGGGTTGTTAGATCAAATCCTTTTTATCATTAGATAAATATACGCCATACTGTTTGTTTATTTTCCTGTGAAATGCTTTGTTTGTGTTCTTTGTAAATATTGGGAGAGTTCGCGAGGAAGTTTTGAAGGTTTGTCTCTTATATATATAATTTTTATGCAGGGTATGTTACATTGGCTGAACAGCTAGAATACAACAAGCTGGCCGAAACTATTTAGGGTGGGGAGGGGGTTCATATCCTTTATCCGCTCCGTTTAGAACAGGAGTACCATAGAGAGGTGTTTGAAATTTTTATGATGTTTCATATATCTTACAAAATTCTTCCGAAACCATCCCAAGCAGCCACGCATGCGTCATACGTATATTAACTAAGATCTTCTGTAACGCGTGATCAATTTGGATAAAACGAGATCGTCAAAATGGTAAATTATGCACTTTACAATAGGCTTAGATTTTACGTTACAGGATCAAGAAGCCTCACAGGCTCATTGAGGACTTACGATCATCGATGGCCACTGGTGATATTCACTTTCTCTCTAGAAATAGTACTCAGAGGGTAATGAGTCAGGGATGCTCTAAATGCTCACAGTATTGTTTTCGGTACCGCCTTTAAACTTCCCTACGGACGGGCTAGGTATGTAAATTGCGAGTCTTAAGCCACTTTTACAGAGGCCGATAAGGGTGTACAATCCATGCCCTACGTTACTAACCGGAGAGGGAAGCGAGTATGAATCGTACAGCTTCCTTAATCGGACAACCAGAAAGCACATCACTGCCAACAGGATTTAATTACCGACGCCTATTTAATGTTTTTTAAACATCCGATACGGCAAGCTGTTTCGAATTTAAAGTTTCCAAATAAAATTTCACTCCCCAGAAATATTGCTCAGTCTTCCTCTGCACTATTTATGCTGTATTTAATCTACCTGAACATTGGATTATTAGACCTTCAAATAGCTTCGAATACAATTATTAAATCATTTCACATTAATGTTCACAATTGCACGTATATAAGCTTCTAAAAAGTAAGCATGCATCACAATAACGGACTCAGCTAGATCACCAGAGGCTTCAGCATTTTGACAAAATCAACTTTATTCTTCTTTTAACTTTTATGGGGGAAAGTAAAAATTTCTAACACATAAAATTCAAAAATGAAGAATGAGTAGTCTCAGACTTCGATAAATTCTCTTTTCAGTATTAACAATAATATAAATTATAATAAGGACCTACCTTATCTTTTGCCTCTGCATATTTTTCTTTTCTTTGGATGATGTTCCCTTGAAGTTTCTAGCAATACTTCCCAGTGTGGTTAGCGCCCTCTCTATAGTCCCGGACTTATGATGGTAACCTTCCTCTTTGGCTTTTTTGAAAATCCTGTCAATTGCATTCAGAGTTGTATCTAGGAATTTAAATACATCGGATTTATTTACGACGTAACAAGCATAGATTTGATCACGTACCCTTGATGGGGCCCGACAGAGTAGTAAGGGGACATTTGAAGAGTCCCCTAACTAGAAAAGATAGTGTAAAGTGGACGAGATAGCCTCCATAGCGGGTAGAGAAAGTTTTGTCAGGGTGAGAGGGTGCTTGGCCCCCTTCTATCTTGAAGTTTTTTTTCTGCCTTATACGGTGACATTCTGTTGCAATAAATTTATTTGAATTGTTTTGAGAGCTGCTGATGGGTTTGTTGGTGAAAAGGAAAGACGCCGAAAATTTGTGTTCTTTTTCATGAATGATTTTATGATATAACTCATATGAAGAGAGAATACTTGACTGAAAATCAGATAACTTAATACAGAAGATCGTTACGAATTCCTGCTGTCAAGTTGTCTTAGTCTGTGCAGGGAGGGGTCCAAACACCCCCTGGTCTGAAGGTACCCAGCAGTGTCTTATGGTAGTGGGAAGTATCAGGTAGTATAGGACTGTGTCAATAGGTGCTGGTCGTCAGCAAGATGAAAGACCTTGTCATGACATTTACGATTGATAGTTCCTGAGACAAGTTATACATGCAACGTGTTGAAGGTCGACCTGTGGTAACTCATATGTCATTTACCTTCACCGTGTATTATAGAATTCTTTAACTCTATGTAAAGCATCTACATGGGACGGATAAGATCTTAAAATATCTACTAGATTTCCTCAGTTTGACCTCTTGTGACCCCACATTACCTGTTTCCTCAATCAAACTGTCTTCACTTCTTGACCTCAATTTCAGGAAAATACATGCTAAATGATAGATCCCTCAAGGTTTAACCTCTCGAAATATCAGGTTTCCAAGTTTTGCGCTATATGACTTCCAATCATATCAGATGACCTTTTACCTCTCCAAAAGTGTGAGATCCCTCAGTGGTACTTAGTGGCACCCTACCTGTAAGAAGGTGTTTACGAGCTTTTATTGTATTTACTTCCGATGACTTCAAATGACCTTTTACTTTCATTAAAATTAAGAAGTTTCTAGAACTTATATGCAGCATCTACATGTTCCCTGTTAGATCGATCTAGCTGAGAGTTCATAAGATGTCTTGCATATGATATTTTCACGGTTTTACCTCTAATGACCTTACACAACCTCTGACAGGCACCAAAAAGAACAAGATTCTTCTTCTTAATATAAAAAAATACTGGGTTTTTTTTAAAGAACCAATGATTCCTATCTTGAAAAGTTTTAATCTCAGGTGACCTAAAATGACCTTGACTCCGCCAAGAACTAGTAAGTATTAAAGATATCCATTATCCATATCTTAAAATGTCGTAATTAAGAGCTTTCCGTTTTTAACCTCTTATGACCTCGAATAACCTTTGACCTTACATTAAAATAATACCATTTTCTTTTAATATCATAAATATGTGCATCAGGTATGAAAAGTGCTCTTCATGTTATCTTGAGAAATAGAGGTTACCTACCCTTCTGAGATAGAAGGATCTTGGGTTCTAGTTATAATTTCATGTTCAAAAATTTACATTACTCCTTAGTTGCAATGATTAAGAACTTGCTCTCATCCACAGGACTGGGTTATAGTGTATTTATAAGATAATGGGAGGTAAAATGTCCCACTTTATCTCCAGAACTGCCAAAAAATACTCATTATAACCATATTATTTAATTTACGTGACGTCATTACCTATTTCTCCCTCGTTAAGGCTCGACTGCACCATTTGAGAAGAGAGATCCAATATAACAGCCCCCTCATCACTATCCACGGGTTCGACTTGAGACAATATTTTGGCCTGTTTTTTGCCTAATTCATTGAGTTTCTTTCCGACAGTTTTGTCTTTAGTTAGATCCAGTTGATCAATGACGAGCAACGCTGCATCTAGATCGTTAGTATATAAAAATGCGTATTCGTCTACGACATTGCGTTTCTTTCGTTGAGCTCGGGACGTCAGACTCTTCTTCTGCATATTAGCAATGTTTATGGCGTTGCTGAAGGCCTTTGCCACGTTTCCTGTGTAACAACGATACAAACGGGGACTTATTCCAAGGAGCATGTCATGCATTGTACTTCCCATTACCATCTGAGGACCAATGTTTGCAGCAGCGATGGATATCTTCTTCGATTGATCTTCACCCCTCCCCCCATCGAGAAAGAAAACAATACTTATATTGTTTATCTTATATCTTATTATATTGTTGTTTCATAGATTTTTGAATTACGGAAAGTGTCAAGTAAGTGTACATGGCAATTTTATCCCTTTTTCATTTTGTAAAGAGAAGATTGCAAAGGTTGAAATTGTAACTGCTCCCCCTTCTCTCCCCCTCATCCATAGCTGGTGTAGAATGTGCCTGTCGGGCCACTTTGAACTTTAGTCAACAGTCACGATGTACGTGCTACAAAATGTGACGTAAATCTGTTGATGTATTACCTTCTCGTTATGCTGTGTTACTCTCAACTTTCTCAACGATGTGTCAATATTTCTAAACGTTTGGGTGCTTTCATAACACATGACACAAAAGTATGATACTTTCCATATTTCAGGATTACTTTAATAGGATGGTCATATCTTTTGTAGCAAGTAGATATAGTTTCCGTGATTTTTGTTTTTCAAAGCCAAATCTCATGACTTTCCGGATTTTATGCTGAGTGTAGTGGCGTATACTAAGGCTATGCGCATATAGTTACAATATATTCGTACCTCAACCTTTATGATCAGTGCTAAGTGTAAGGCCACATAGCGGCAGTAGAATTTCTGATACGCGTGAGACATTGGCTATGACAATCAGCTAATGTGCATACATCACGTCACTTCTGTATTGACCAGATAGGCTACGATGATTATTGAAAGGCCGGGCAAAAACCGTTAAGATTGTGTAATTTGTCAAATCAATATTTACCTTTGTCTAATTCTTTATCTATTTTTTCCGAAATGAAGTTCTCTTGTTCAACCTCGCTAAGTGATGAGGTTGATTGATACAAAGTTGTAGTCAGTGCGTCGATACACTCCAAACTTGCATCACAGACCTGTGTATTGAAATTAAGATTTCTGTGTTCAATAACGTATTTATCATTTAGATTTTGGGAAAACCACAAGACAGCTATAATAAATATCAGAGAGTGTTTGCATCCGTTTCTTAAACAGGTAAGTATATGCACGGACGCCACGTCACTTGTATCTAATGGTACAAGACGAAGCGGCATGGGAAAAATAGATAAAGCTCTTGTTGACATGCGAGTAGAAAAATAAAGAAAATTTATTAAGGAAATTGACGAGATCGAAAAAATATTTGCGCATCTTTCCATTTAACTAAGTTCATATATAACCACTATGAAACTATTGTTACTGGCCATTCCACAGTACTCTCGTATGTCTGTTTGTAGTTATTCACTCTTTTACAGTCTCAAGTTGAATGTGAAACCGATATCAATGAATCTATATAAGCTATGCACGCAATTTTTAAGTTAATAATGGGCAATCTGTTTGCTTTTATTTCAAAAGATGCTGGTAGCTTTATCATTGATTGAATTTCATCCGTCGAATTAAACTAGCCTGCAGAGTTGTCTCTGCCTTACCTTGAATCCTACCAACACGTTTTCGTTGTTATAATCGATCGGTGTTGCGATGACTGTTTGCGATGATTCGCCCTTGCTTCCATCAAGAATGATCGTCTTGTAACCATCATCCAGAGGAAGAGCAAAGAAAGGTTGGTACGTCAATGGTTCTGACTCTGGGTCAGCCACACAACCAGTCGCTGTAATTGTCATCTAAATTTAAAAATATTAAAGCGGTGTTACATACAGATTATTATCGGGCTTTAAGAAACAAGATAAAATGAAAAACTGTTATTATTTATCTAGCTCGTCTTTTTTTTATTTTACTTAACTCGATAGCATTTTTTCCGTTTTGCAGTCGAACCGGATGATTCAATTCACACATCGTATACTTTGCCTAGCTACTTCTGACAAAATAGGGGCCTACGAAAGAACTCTTACATTGTGGTAAGGGGGAATTTTTTTTATAGGCCTCCCAGGCCTCGCAGGTCTATTGCTTTAAGCGTGTTAACATCTACGTGTGGGGCTTTTCAATTAAAGTAAAAGTTGAAAACACAATCGGCATCCAAACGAAGCCGGTCGTTGGTTTAACCACCGAAAAGGAGCAGAGAACTCGTTAAGGGATAAAACTGTGAGCTTCCCGGTTTTTAATACTGAAAGACAGCCAAAGCTGGGACGTAAGGTCCAAGAATGGGGTTGCACAGACTTACACTAAATAGTTTGTAATATTCTTTCGGAGAAAATTTGGAATGCAGTACGTAATACAAATGAAATGCTA
>WURT03041860.1:0-33720 GCA_009936505.3 Holothuria glaberrima
TTCGCCTATGTATATACATTAATTCCTATGTAAAAAGTTATATTCTTTATTTGTATGTATATATGTAAAGCGAAAAACAATAAACGAAACGAAACGAAGTACACTGCAGTCACTAGTCAGATTGCATTTCACTTCAAACCGATGACTCTCCTTCCAAAGAGAAATTCCCTGGTACGATCAGGGTGGTAACACTCTAGAGTGACACCTACCTTATACGGGCGCGTAGCCAGCTTCACATTTTTAGGGGGGAGGCAAGTGTTGAGATTGGGGGCATTAAAGATTCCACCACATTAATTATTATGCAGTTTCAATTTTCATCTGGGGCAGAAAATTTTTTTGTGGGGCATTGCCCCGAAATGCCCCCCCCCCCGTGGCTACGGGCCTGGCCTTATACTAGGGAAATGTTACTCTAACCAGGGAGCAGTTACTCGGAGTAAGCTCCCTACTCTAACTAGCATCTCCCTGGCTGCACAGCACATGGTATATATATATATATATATATATATATATATATATATACTCAGATTACTCCTTCTGAGGAGGGGTCAACGGAGAGGGACGTCCCCTTACCCTCGGAAAATTTTTTGAATAATTGAAGTTCCTGAGGTGCAGTTTGAAGTTAGCCTGGCTACATTTTCTGCAGTTTTGGAACACCTTTATTAGAAAAAAAAATAAAAAATATTGAGCGTATAAATTTCAGAGAGCGAAAAAATAACTGAGGGGTTTGAAGCTTTGAAAAGAGAGTTGTGAGCTTACTAGCCCCTAATTTTTGACGGGTGCTCCTCCCTCCCAGCGCAGCCCTCTTCCCGGCTTACTAGGCTACGCCCATATGCTACCCACCTCAACACAAGGTTTTCGATGTACACACTTACACGTACCATCGATGATACAAAGTATTACAGAAAACACAGCAGAACACCCTTTGATTACCAGCTACATATATAGGCTACCCGTTTGTAGTTCATAGTACTTTTTTATTATCTTATCCGTCACACTCTGGCCAAGTAAGGTTAACCTTGATCGGTCACGCAAACTATTTGAATTACTGACCTAAAAGCCCTCCACTACTGAAGTATCACGTTTCTCTGTTTTATAATGGTAGCATTAACTCTCTCCCTCTTAGTTGACGTTATTTAGTCATATGGAAGCATCTAATGTCTGTGTATAATCTGTGCTGTCTATCTTTCGTGAAACTGCTGAATACTTGAGTCATCAGTTAGGCACAAAAAGGCCGATTAACCTAGTTATGTAGCACACAGCATATTCTCTTGGCGCGATCACGCTGCTGTAAAAGAATCGTTCAAGGATTTCTTCCCGTGCATGTGTGAATATATCTCAGGAAGCATCTGGACTCCTAAAAGGAGAGATTTTCAAGCTTGTTTGTCGAACAGTTGACTAAATCGATGTACTAGTAAATGTGATGACGATAATCGCCAGTAAGCTGTCCTACCTTGTTTGGAACTCGAGTTGTATGGACACATCTCAAAAACATTAGGTGAGTACACCGCAGCGATGCAATCACGATAACTTTTAGCCAGAAACGTTTTTAACCTTCCATTGTAACTGTGCTCGATCTGTTTACGGGTTAGTAACCAAAGTAATTGCACTGTCACAGAACTCAGTCTATATATAGTGGGGGAAGAGTGATTCACATTTGAGTTAGTGACCCTTACCAACGGCCAACTTGCCCTTCACCAGTTGAGTGTCAAGCTCTGTGCCACGATTCGGTGGCCCTCGAAAAGTATACATTCAGGGAAGGGCACAAATAAGGACACCACCTATTAAGGGGAGAAGGCAGTCGCCCCAAGTTTATTTTGAAAAATTTGCTAAATCTTACAGATCTACTCTTATTTCTCTTACAAGTATTTTTTGGTAATGTTTCCTGATAAAATGATTGAATATTGAAGGTAAACCAAGGAGTTATTCTGCATAAAATTAAGAAATTAGTGACAAAAATATTGTCACATGATTGATATGAGACATTCCTGAACTAGTGTACCGGGGTACACTAACTCAAATTGGGGGACTGCATTGCCTCAATTATAAGAAAAAATCCAGATGGTGAAAGATAGTGGCATGTTTTCATACTCCCAGTGCAGATTCTGATATCAAGCCTGTCTCTGGTCCAAGCCCAGAACAGTGAAAATTCACCTGGGGGATACTGGGGATGTTTGCTTGGTTTGTAGCCCACGTTTAATAAATATTTTTCTGGCTGACACTAAAAATTCTTAACTGTCTCAAGCAGTTGACATTCATAGGCTCATTGTCCTATCACACAGTGGCGTAGCCAGCTTTCCCAGTTAGGGGGCATGGACAATTTTCTTCCCGATTTTGACATTTCGTCCCGGACTTCCCGGAACCCCAGTTTTGGGCTGCAGGCAGTGTTGGTGTATTCAGAAGTGCCGCCAGGATCTGGTGATTGGGTGAACCACAGATGACGTCGTAATGCCACCTGAGTCCCTGGGCCCCCCAAGACTGCCTAAATTGTTCTCCTTTTAAGTGCCCCGCGATTGTATGCAGCGGTGGGGATCCTTCTCTTGTCACTACATAATGGTGCCGTCCTGGGGAAAGGGTCTAAGGGAAGGGTTGTCCCCCTCCCTTTTGAGAAATCTTTTGTTAATTTAAGGGTGCCTAGATGCAAAATGGTTCTATCTTTGGGATATTTTTGGAACTGAGAAATGTCGATAATTTAGTGGATTCAAATTTTTGGTTAGGTAGAAGAGGAGAGTATGTTGTCTATGAGAAGAGTATGTTGTCAACAAACCTGAAGCCCCCCCCCCCCCTTTGGACTCTTTACTGCATTCTCTTTGGGGAAGTTTTTACGCAAAAATACGTGCGTGGAGTCCACAAAAAATTCTTGGACTTATAGAAATTTTCCTTTGCTTCATTGCGCATTATTAAAGGGTATATAAGGCTGGCAGACACCATACCTATAGGGCCTCCGTGGAGCTCTGGATCAATTATATAAAATAGGGCACTGACATGATTATTATTACCTGACATCAAGATGATACTATAGACAGTGTAGAGATTTAAGCCTAGCACTTTACAACGATCTTCTTTTTACCAATCTTGAACGAAAATCCAGACGAACAGATTCCAGCAATCGAGAATGGGAGGGAGGGAGTATAGGTGCAGGGAGTATAGGTGCAGGGAGGTGATATAAAACCTTCCTGATACGTATAGCAATAGGCCCCTGGGGTGAAAGACTTTAAAACGCGTTTCAGAATTAATCCTTCCGTGCCGGCGCCAATTGGCGTATTCGGGAGAGGCTCGGAACTAGGAGTGGCTGCCTCAGGTGTATTTATTTCGCTTTCCCTTTTCTAGTCCTATTTTTTCCTTCTCTTCTCTCTCATTTTCCTCTTTCCCTCCTCCTTCATTTCTCTTTTTTTCTCCTCCATCTTCCCTTTTCCCCTCTCAATTTTATACAGGGGGGCACTCTGCCCCTGCCCCCCCCCACTGGCTACGCCACTGCTATCACATCGAGTTGCGATCGACTTTAGTGTTAGTGCATTAAATTGGCCTAATTGTAATTTGTACTAATCGTAAGGCACTAGAACAGGTAAAGCATTCAAGAACTCCGGCTAGCTACGAGCGTTGTATGTTACGCATGGGAGTTGTTATGAAGCGATGTAAGAAAACCTATGAGTAATAATGAACAGACTCCGATAACATGAATAATTCATATCCCTCTGGAAAAGCACACCTCTAACGGATATATGCGAAGGAAATGCATTCCTTTGTTTATGGAAATGCATTTCCTCATGGATATAACCCTAACTTTTCATCTAAATGTGATGATGTGGTTCGCTATCATACGAAAAAAATCTCGCTCACCTTATACGAGTGGAGTGAAAGCAGCTTAATTGCCCTTTGAAGTAATCATCAGTTCAGACATTCCAAAGCTCAAAAACCTTATTAGCTGCTACAAAGGGCTATCATAATCCGGGATTACCAAAGGATAATTAGCGACAGTTATAGGCAAGATCTTTCAATCCATATTAATGATCACACAGCCTAACTGGTGTTTTTGCAGTAATTTTGAAAGGGTTAATCTCGTCATTCCAGACATTTCCAATTCTCCCAACTATACAACTTGTAGCTCCTCCCATAACTGTGTAATGCTCCTCTTTGTGCAGAAACAAATCTATTTTACTGCTTTAGGCCATGTCCTGGTGAGCATACAAGGCTATAATGTGTAACCCAAGCACTCTCTCTCCGCATAGTGTGGGATGTGAGCCACTCTGCATCTTTTGAATTTTCAAACTTTGATGTCAGTCAAAGCGCAGTCACCAACTGAGAATTTTGATACCCCTACACTAAAAATATACTTTGGGGTGAGGAGTGTATGTCTTTAAGTTAGAACTAACGGAATTTTCAAAAATATGCACTCGTGTGCACATATGCCGCCCATTCCATAAAACTAAGCAAGGATAAAGCTTCATGTTAAGCGAAATTTTGTTTTCGGGAAGGATCCTGAAAAGTAGAAATTTAATTGTTAAACGTCTCTTAGTTTTCAAAGCCACCAAAATATTGTCAAAGAGAGATTAGCGCTATCGTTGGAAAAAACGTTAATTTTTAATTTTTATTGTAGACTTCACATCTTTGTCTATCGAATGCATTGTGAATTAATCAACTGATCATTGTCTTTTGCAAGACTTAATTTAACTTTTTGATGAGTAAACTTGGATAACAGTCGTTCTTTTAAACGAGCAAAGCTTTGGGATCTTGTTTGTCGGGGCAAAAAAATTTAAAGATTATCGTGTTAAAAACTCAATGATCTTATAAAGGTGGTGAGGATATGAATAAAGGGTGACAATTGGGTGGAACGATAACACCAAATAACCAAGACTTTGCTTTTACTCCGTTCGTCGTAGTAGCTCTATGGTTGTACGAAGTTGAAGATGGCACAGAATAGGTACACTAACTTTATGTGATTCAGTGAGGTGTGATTATGTTAAATTTTCACTGAATCCTATACTAATAGTGTACCTTAAAGGGAGAATGCAGTCACCCCAATGAAGAATTGTATAGTAGACTATCCTATTTCCTGAATGGCTCTTGAGAATCATGTGACCAGTATGTTTCTCACTCAATTGTAAAATTTACAAGAAGCAACTGCTTGGTTTACCTTGAATATGCAACATTTAAGTCCTAAAATATCATGAAAGATACTTGGAAGAGAAATAAGAAGAAATTTGTGACATTAAGCTTTTGTTTCAAAATAAGTTTGGGGCGACTGCTTATGACCTTTAAATTCTGTGCCACCGTCCTAGTAGTGCCACCTTCCCACTTTAAAGTGTATCTAAAGTTTGGCATTATAAGAATATATATATATATATATATATATCTGTATTTATATATGTGTGTGTTTATACTTGAGAGGTTGGAAAATGAATTTTATTCATACAACTTCCGTTTTCATAGCGTACTCCGTTTCTGATACATAAAATGTTAAACTTTGTTCACTTCATTCGAAACAGTTGATTGTGCAATAATTTCTAATGTCATCCTTGTAATTAACTCAAATTACCTGTTTTTGATCCCTTATGAAATTGAAATGTATATGACCTTGAAAAACTGACTGTTGTCTTACATAACATGTACGCAGAGGTTTTTTAGTTAAGTCACCGTGTAAAAGTTACAAAGTGATCATATTTTGTTACAGTGTGCATTAGATTTCTAAAAAGCAAGGAAAAACAAAGAATGTAATTTGAGTAGTATACAATAATGACATCTCAAATTATTGCGCAATCTATCATTTTAAATTGAGTGAATAAGCTTTATCATTTTATAGCATAGCTCAGGAATGTACTTTAAGTATAAAGATGGAAGTTGGACCATTTGGATTCATTTTTCGAGGCTTTTAACATATAGTTTTGAAATTTGGGACTTTAAGTACACTTTAAATGGGTTGATCACGGTGTCAGATCGTTTGGCCCCACCGACAGTCGTTGGCCACACCCCGTTCCCCTAGGTAAGTTCGCTCTTCTGCCAGTACTCCCTACAGTGCGAGTCATTTCGCCTCGTACCTCCCAGACTCCCAGATCGCCTCTTTTTGTTCCTGATTGCTTATCCGAAGCAATTGTCAACTTTTGGCTAACTTTTTCTTGTAGTTGAAGTTGTAAAATGCTTTCTTCTACTTTTGTTTAAATAACCATGCAAGAACGACCAAGTAATTGCTAAGTCTGCTTAGGTCCCAAGGGGTCCACTATTCTGTGAAAGAACCCCGTTTCTATTATTATCGATGAACCGATTTTTTTTTAATTCCGTTTATCAGGTTTAGTTTCTTTGAGGTATTAATTTTTATTAATTGTCCTATAATTTTGTGTGAAGATGATTGAGGTTGCAAAGTCTATAAAAGACAGAGAGATTTCCCCATAGAGCAGATAAAGAATGAGAGTTAAGCAGGTTGAGTAGAGCTAGACAGAGCTTGAGATATAAGCGAACGAAAATGCTCTTGGCTCAGCCAGATCTTGTTAACAGTTGTAAATAAATTTGAAATAACTCTACTTTCTCGAGTTTGCATTCTTTTTCAACGCGACAATAGTGTTAAAACCGGAACCTGGTCAGCCTTGTCGAAGTCGAAGTTTACACACTATTGTTGCTTTTGGTCCTTGACTCCTTGTTATATGACAATGGACAATGCAGTGTTAAGTATAAACTATATATGCCTGTATCACCGCTAAATGCTATAACAACGTTAAATGTAATACCGTTTATAAATGTTATAAAAAAATTTGCCAAATGTAATACCAACCGTAAATATTATGAAATCAACGCTAAACGTAATAAACGTTTCACCGTAAATATTATACGACTTTAACGCTAAAAGTAATAAACGTTTCACCGTAAATTTTATACGACTTTAACGCTAAATGTAATAAACGTCTCACCGTAAATGTTATACGACTTTAATGCTAAAAGTAATAAACGTTTCACCGTAAATGTTATAAGATTTTAACGCTAAATGTAATCAATCGGACGCAACGCAAATGTAATTACGCTAAATGTAATAAATTTTGGCAATTTTCTTTCCGTAGTGAAGAAGAAGTAGAGGTGTACAATCACGAGTTTGTGCCCATGGATCTGCATGTGTCACAATGCTTGATTCTACTTCTCAAGTCCTCAGCAATGTCACTCGAAGGAATATATACAGGAAACGGTGAACTTTGGTGAAATGTTCTCATGTTGATGTATCCCTTGCGAGTGACGCAGTCGCACAGGCGTAGGCTATGCGTATGTGTGTGCACGCGTGTGTATGCATGTTTGAGTGTGTGGTCTAGCTTTGTAACCACAATACGTCGAAAAGGCCTGATCAGATAAAGCTCACACCCGGTAGATACAATGATATTACATTTGTAAAGGCTATGTATGGACCTATCACAAATCGAAAGGTTCATGCATCCGTGTGAATTGATATTCAATTGTTCGTTTGAAAGAATCGACTTGAATAAGTTGACCCACATCAAATGAACGTATGTTTACCTTCCGATTGGTTCTGTACAATGATCCTTCCAATAGCTATATGTTCACTGTACCAATATTTACGGGCGAATTAAGAGGAATTTCTTTAAGTTTTCCTCACAACGGTTAGGGCATTCCATCATCGAAATTAGTGTTACAATTCTATTCATGTTAAATGAGGAATCTGCAGAAAGTCAGTTTGACCGTCACGTGTCAAACGTTGAATGAGATGGTTAACATGATGTACAAAGTTTACACTGGTAAATGGATTTTAATGGAACTACGACACAATTTGTCATATAGCGTCTCAAGTTGAAACAGTCATGATATTTCGCCTTTTACAGTTGCCTTTTACAACAGGCAGGGACCACCTCGGGCCTATTCTCCTGCCCGAACCCACAGAAGCACACACCATGCACGCCAACCCACTCGGTTTCATCAAGCCGAACAACCCGCCAATCATGGATTCAACCGGTTAACGGTGCGCATTTTGGCCTAAGAATCGCTCATAGGCCTACAATGAAATCCAGAAGCCCAATGTTCTGGAAGCAGCTTCAATGTCAGTTGAGGTTAACAGAAATCAAACAGTAAAATTGTTTCTACATAATCAGTGTGTGCATTGCTCATATGTAGTACACTATTACCCATTCGCCCTTATGGGTCCTAAGAACCCCACTCTTGTCAATGTCAAACTAGACATGAGACGGCGGGTGAAGCACCGACTCGAACATTCCCGCAGTCGTACGATTAGTGGGTGGGATTATTGCTCAAAAATATGCCAAGGAAATGTGTAAAGAAAGGAATGAAAATGAGTCGTTGGGAATCGAAAATGGCCGCCGCACATAAGTCTTAACGCGTAAAGAAAGCTCGCTGGAAATTTTTTTGAAAAGCTCTGTAACGCGCCAGAACAAAACGAAGGAGTTTATCGTTAAATTGCAAATGGACGCAGCTAAGAACATGCTTGATGAAAAAATCCCTGTAAGTGGTTGGAAACGCCCCGAAATTGGCAAATATGCAATGAAAATGCGGCGGCGGAGATAGTGGTGGGGACGGCGGCGGCGGAGGCGGCAGTGGAGCGGCTAGGACCGTGGCGGAGACGGCGGCAGCAGAGCCTAAACCATAATATCCCTGAGAATTATTCGTTTCACACGGATATCATCGACAACAGCTGTCGTGGCGAGTGTAACACAGCAAAGGATCCGAAAGTATAAGTTTATTGCATCTAGCGTTGATCTTTATTACATTTACGGTGAGTCCGATTTATTACATTTAGCGTTAAAGTCGTATAACATTTACGGTTTGTATTACATTTAGCGTTGTTATAACATTAAGCAGTGATACATATGCCCCTCATCTCCAGTGCGATTTTTTTTAATTATTGTACTGCCACAACAGGCTGTAACGTCTGAGTTCAGAATGAACTCGATTCCTGACTCGAGTCCGTTTTTCGTCGGACTCGGAATTGGCCCTGAATGTGAGGTTACGGAATCAAAATCGAACCTCACTGAGCTGTAAATTTACAGGTATTGTTTACATTTTAGTTTTTATTACTATTTTATGGACTTCCATTTATTTCATTTATATTGACTAAAAAGCAGTTAATAAAGTCGGCCTTAGTCAAAGAAAAATATAAAAAGATAAGGAAACCAATCTTGAAAACATCTAGTTCTGTTACATGTAAGAATTTAAATGGAATTGCTTAAAACTTAAAATCCTGCTTGAAAATTTTGTATAACTTGCATTTGCTATGAAAGACATCTGGACTTCGAATACTTAAAATAAAAATCTGGAAGAGATGACTTTCAATCGTTTACAAAAACAACAGAAGCAGAAATTTTCTGAAAAAAAGGAAAAAAATGGGCCAATACTGTTCAAGAGATCTATGTATAAACGTTTAGCAAATTTGAACAAAAATAGAAGTAACCATTCTTCAATAGAAAAGTGTTAAAGGGGCTCATTGAGTTGGTTCACAAGATTCAGGATTTTTTTCACAACTGTTGAGATTTACTCACATCTTGATGGTAATTGATCACACTAAGAGATTGTGCACATCTGACGCACAACTGAAATGGCAATGATAGCGTAATTAATGATTAAAATCATTTTCTACAACTTTGTGAACAGACACATTTTACCATTATGTAGTAATCATATGCAATCCCTTTCCACAAAAGCAATACAATTTCTCACATTTTCAGTAACTGTAGGAAGTGAAACATGAGTAATGAGGATTACTAGAAGCATTGTCATGCAATGATTTCCTTCAAACTGATCACAAAAATAATCGATATCAACTCAATGAGCCCTTTTAAAAATTTACAAAATGTTGTTGCGACATTAGAACACCTTTTATGTGTTAGCATCTTCAACAATGTTTTTAGAAGAATCGATGCAGAATTCACGCCTTGCCACCTATCAAACACAGTCTCATAAACTTGTCGTACCGTTCTCAGATGAATAGCTGAATTCATTCGTTTGGTTCCCAACCTGTAAACATCTGCTTATTTCAGTCATTGTTCCTCTTTACCCTCATTTATCTGTTCATAAGGAACTTACCTCTTGTTCTTTTGTCAGTTTCCTTATCAAATCTCTATTTAAACCTATAACGCACCGTACTCCTAACAATCCTTTCGTCTTTAAACTATTCCATCTTTTCTAGGGAGGTGATACTGTATCTAATGCGAATTCAACTCTTTCTCACAGTGTTCTCGCAAACAAAGATGTTCTTTTCCGTCATAGGTAATAATGGCAGAAAGAGATAATTTCAATGGCCAAGAAAAGTACGGTTCCGATGGCGGAATGACCCCTCCAGGTGACAGGTTGTACTGTATATAGGATGTTAGGGTGGGTGCAGGAATTGTGTTCCTCAGTAAGCTCTCATGGGAGGATTCAGCATTTGGACAAAAGGGTTCATTCGTGAGAACAACCTTTATTAGAATGCGTCTATGGCCAGATAGCTGATGGCGAGGTTCGAGTGAAAGGAGATTACTTTTAATTGTGGACCGTTCGGGAGATCCTCCCCCCCCCCTTGGAGAATCTAGTTTTCCCCCGAACGGGAGAAATATTGGTAAATGGGCGCCGCCATATTGCCTACGTAATCACAGCTTCCCTCGTTCTTGTGTTCGTTGTCAGTGGCGGTTTTGAAACTTCCTTGCAAAATTTGTCGGTCTAATGTAATGGAATTCAATGTAGATGTGGTTGCTACATTGGCATAGCTACCGAAAAGCCGTTTTTGAAAAAAAAACAAAAACAAAAAGAAAAAAAAAAAAAAAAAAAACACCACTTTTTGGGTGGTCCTCGTTTTTGTTAGCAACTTGTCTTTGTTAGACCGGGAAGGCTTTATAATGTGTTGCATGAGTTTTTCCCCATTAGGGAGAATTTTAGTCTCCCCCCCCCCCCACGGGAGAATCTGAGCATATTTGCCCAGAAGGTTTTAGGTTAGGCCTGACCAAAGTTTTAAATTGCAAGAAAATGGAACAGAATAGAAGATCAATCTAAACCCCATCTTCTTAGCATACTTATGTGCACAGGCTTGAAAATTGATTCTCCCGTACGTGATGTAGTCCATGACACATTAAATCCCGTTGTTCGCCTTGTACAACTTACATTACCTGCTCTTATTTCCTTCTGGAACAGAATTTGCATACGTCCTTGGAAAATGCTCTCTTCTGCATAGCATGTTGTGAGGAGAGAAATTGATTGCCAAGCAATTCTGCAGTACCGAGACAATAATCACACCGTTGAACAAGTAAAACAAGGAATTTAATTTGAGTCTTTCAAAAGTGGCGTCACAAATTATTGCCCAATCAACCATTATGCATTGAGTGAGCTAACTGCGCCATTTGATATCTATGCAAATGTAACGACGTGAGTATAACCTAGCTTCATTGTGTGAACAATATGTTGAGATGCATTCTTGGTTACGATGCCTTTAGCGCAGTATCGTAATAATGTATTGCAAGCAAACAAGATAGGTATGTTGCGCACGATTTTGGTATGTTAATCCTGGTATGAAGTTGTGCCCCATCGGTTTTAGCGTCAACGTCGGGAACGTCATACTTAGTAATGAAATATAAAACTTAAAAAGTAGTATCCCTCAACCAGGATGACTGGATAGCTTCATATTTGGCATGGGTATGCTGCTTTTTCCGCAAATATTAATAGAGCTTTCTAAACTTGGTTCTTACTGTTAAAGGGAAAATGCAGTCACCCCAATCAGAGTTAGTATGCCCCGTCATTCTAGTTCATGAATGGTCTATTTTGATCATGTGACAATATTTTTTGTTAGCTAATTGTGAAATTCAAGGAGAATTTCTCCTTGCTTTACCTATTGTTTGTAATAGTAATGTTCAAAACATCTCCAGAGGTGCTTGTAATGCAATAAGAGGAGGTTTGCAAGAGTTTGCTGATTTTTCAAAGCAAATTTTGGGACGACTGCCTTCAGCCCTTAAATAAGAGGTCTTTTGCTGTGTCTGAAACATGTGGGGTCAAAGGGCATGTACAGTAAGGGTCATGCGGGGACGTAATTTGTCTACACGTATATGTATAAAATTTCGCTAGAGTAAACTTTAGATAGTATTACAAGTGTGGTTTGAATTTTGTTTGGAAATACGTACATTGTCTCTACTGTGGGAAACAAGCTTAAAAATCATAACATCAAGTGACACTCCTACTTGGCAGGCAGATGATTGTATATAAGTTACTTGGATATACCACTCATTAGCGTCAGATACCCTTTGGAGTGTATTAATTGTGATTTCTAAAATGAGTTTTACATCTTATTATGAACAAACTGTATTGTCTGTGGGAAGATTGCGATACAGAATGAACCTGCTCAGTAGACTTCCATCAGTGTCAACTGATAGAAACTGTACAATGAAACCTTCAAATGGCTCTTGGCCTTGAAGTTAAAATTGCAGGTAGGCAATACATTGTTGAAAGTAACATTTCGTGACTTGAATCGAGGTCAAATTTTATGTTAACAACAGTTACGGGCATCATAACCATTGTGGAATAATCTCTTGTTCAATTTCGTATTTTTGTCTGTATAATTTTTGATTTACACTGTAATGTATCGTTGAAGGAAAATACACATTTCCGAATGCGGGAGGGGTTGTACCCCCCACGTGGTGGGACCACCCTTCTGCATGAGAAAAAGCCCTGTTATGCATTAACCCATATTCTGAGCTCGCTTAAATCATAATTAAGGAAATCAAATTTTCAGCATGTGCAGTAATTTTTTTCATGTGGGCCAACTTCTATGTAGGGTTTGAAAGTCCCAGAAGGGTATCTCGGATCTCGCTGTCTCAGCCCCTCTTTCAGGTTACAGCCCTGTTTACCCAATTGTATCCTCCCATTTTCTTATTCCATGAAATATAATTACGTTCACTTCAGTTTTTGGCACATTAACATACTTATTGAGTGAGATATATGTTAGCTTATCTGTGAAATCATTGCTCGATTAACCGGACCTAACTTTTGTTGTGGGGAAATTACCATAATGGCGTGATCGAGCAAGTGTCAAGGATCACGTGAACAACCGTTCTCACGCAGTTTTCTGTTTCTGTTCTCACCACTTTCCACAGAGTTTCTGTTTCTTCCTTATCCACTAACTACCTGAATTCCCAGAATTTTTCGCCATCCAGAAAATAACTGTTTTAAACGGTAATCAACTCTGCCATCTTATGAGTTCCGTCTACTTCAAGAAAAAAAAAAATAAAAAATAAACAAAGTGTTGTATATTAGTAATATTTGACGATTGAGGTCATCATGTTGCTTTTTTTTTAAAAGGGAAATATTGCATATAAAATTCACCTATATGGGATACAAAGAAATTAGCTTTAATCATTATTAAATCAATAGTTTCACAAATAAACTCCTGCAATAGCTTTATCTAATCAAATATTTTACACTGCAAGAGTTATGGAAGTTGCATTGGTGAAATGTTTGGAAGCGTAGGTCAACAAATTATTCTTGAACTACAAATACTGTAACTAAGTTTCCTTCTTTGAGAGCGTTATTTCTTGAAAAAAAAAACACCGTACTGCCTTAATTTGAATTATTCATCATTCTGTACCTATAAATATTGGTTTTAAAAGAAAAGTGAAGATATTCTGTAAAATAAATACAAAAATTCGATGAGAGTATCACAGTACGCATCCTGTGCAATTCTGAGCAGCTTGCAGGCGGTTCAATTATGCATTATAATGGAGAAAGGAAAATTCTCGTGAAAGAGTACTTCACTCTGGAATGGGTTGTGTGCAGATGAGTTGAAAAAGCGCGTTACAGCTGGAATTTACGTTGTTTGAGGTAGAATCAGAGCTTTTGTCAAGGCAATATTCAGTTAGGAACCAGTCCCTTCGAAGGTTTGTCACCTTCTAAACGGACCCATCAGACATCCGAAATTATTTTCTTTATCACCCAGGTTCTCAAGTGGCGCTCGTGGTGTTCATGAATGCTGCTTTCGGGAGATTCGAGGAGCCAGAACATTTTTACGGGCAATTTCTGAGTGCAATCTAGAGCGTCTGGATACCACAGGTATACACGCAAAATCCTACTTACAAATTAATGCTTATAGGGAGATTTCCTTCAATCTAGAGGGTTTGACATGCAAACCCCACGAGTGACCCCATACAGATGCAAAGTTATTAAGACAAAATTTGTGTTTGAAGAGATGTCAAATGCTTAAAGCTCTCCTTTCTGGCCACTACGGTGGAACTACAGTGGCGATTTGCTCTGTAAAGTGCCTTTTTCTGTTATGTAGCACTTTAGAATATATTTTCTCATATCAGCTCCACCAAGGATGGGGTTGGGGATGGATTTGATTCCTTAAAGCATCCCACTGAAGAACCGTCACTTTAATGAAAAATCCCTGTACTGACCACAGTCTGCTACGTAGGCACTTTCGAAGCTCTTCGTGTAGGTTTTCCCTTCAAGAGTGAGCCCATTTTTCCAATACCGGGTTCGTTCCTCTGGCTATTACAATCTTAAAACATATAATGAAATATGGCCCGGGACCAATAACACTTGAGAACACTTGCCCATCACATCGAAAGGACGAAACATAAACCCTCCTGCTGACAAGCCATTTCAGTTGCATAAATCGCCATACCCAGTCTCCAAAGACCTTACAGGGAAAGCCCCTTTTATCACAAGCATACATAAGCAAGAATCTTTGAAAACCTCTGGACCTGTCTAACAAAAGACGCACGCTCACCTGATCGTTTAAAATACTGACAGCCTCCAAGCAAGCAAGGAGGTTTTCCTTGTAAAACCTCCTTGCTCCAAGCCATCTCTTGTCTCTTCCACAGAGTAGACTATAAGCAAGTAGGTCTTTGTAAAACCTCCTTGTTATAAGTGGTCGCCTAAACGCCCACACGGAACGACGAAAGACTTCGTGTCAATGTAAAATATCTTGAGGTACAAATGTCCAAATGGTTATTACAGATGAGTAACTCAACAGTTTTTAATTCTGAGTAACATGAATAAAACGGATCCTCACTGCTGTTAGCATTGTTTAACAAACTTTGTTTTATGGTAATCTGTAAGAAGTTCAAAAGACACATTTTCTTTCTTTTTCTTTCTTACAGAAGACCACAATTCCTCGGAACTTTTCCTATATTATAAAAAAGAAACCCGACATTAACATGAGTTTTAAGATGACATCTCTAGGTGAAAATGGTATAACACATCACGTAAGTTGGATGTTGCAATTTAACTACCTGTAGATTAGAAACTGTCATAACTTTCAATTATTTCATTTTATGTATTACATCTAAAAATCTTAGATTGGGTTCTAAAAGAATGCATAGATATAAGCTCTCATTTGGCGGATGGAGGCACTGAATGATGGTCATAGGAACAAGATTAGGAAAGATGAGAACAAACCTACTTCTTATTCTATACCTTCTGAGCACAATTTTATAATAGAATGCCAATCTAACCTAGTGCACATCCACGATCAACGGGGAACTTTAGGGTTCTAGATGAGACTACGTAGCTATATTATAGACGGGATTTCAACCAGTCTAAGAAGCCCCCACTTGCTTGGGTGTAGAATGACAATCTATCAAGACAAGTTTTGTTTTTCTCATTTTAGCATTATAAAGGGTGAAAAACCCTGCAAAGTATACAAATTTATGTCATGTAAGAAGAATTAATTAGGTGATACGTATGCTAGTTGATATCTCACCATAGACGTTAATGAAAGTTGACCTACGTGAGAAGAAATACTAAAATGCTGAAAATTGCACTGTCCAAATTATCATTTCAAGACCCCCAAAACCTGGAAATCGTAAAAAAGGTTCCTTTCCTTCCCAAATTTTCCAGGGGAGGTCCCGGGACCCCGCCGTGGACGCATTTTTAGGCGGGTTTCTCCTCTTGATGAATGAAATATCTTTCTCCTACAGGATACATCGCTTAAATACGCCAGCATATACGCTGGCTAAAGATAAAATAGCCTACACGGCTACCTTTAATTATTAGCTAAACTCAAATGAGCTGGTGAATAAACTTTTAATATAAAGGGCATAAGCAGTCGCTGCAAACTTATTTTGAAACAACAGTTAAATCTCACAAATGTCCTGTTATTTCATTGCAAGTTTCTTATTTTCTTGATGTGTTATAACATAGGTCTAAGTATTGCATTCTCAGGGAGTTACTCTATACGTGAATTTCACAACTCAATGAGAAACATGTTGTAGCATGATCCTCAAAAGTCAATCATGAAATAGGATACCAGGGTACACTCATTCAAATTGGGGTGAATGTATTTTCCCTTTAAATCAAATCTAACTTTCCTTATGAAATCTGATCTTGGTTCTATAGTACTGTATGAAATGGAAAAGTAAAGAATGATTAGATGCAACTTTTATGGTCTAAAGTATGTCATCTCCCCCATCCTCATCTGGGAGACATTTCGACCGAACATTTTCCTGCAGGCCTACACTACGGTTACACGCCAACCGATGGTGGTTTCCGAGTTGCGTACTAAGAGCGCTAGAGGAATTCGGCACCTCGTATACCAGCTTTGTATGGATTCCATGCCACAGCCGTAAAAAATCAATACATAATTATAATTTCAGATCATATTATTAGTCCAAAGCATTCCCAAATGTAACACCATTTTAGATCTCGGAAAAATTAGAACGAGAACATTTTTCAAAGGGTGCAGATACCATCCCTCCCCTCAGGCAACATCCCCTTTAATTACACCGGGCCCTCCAAAATAGTGTCATATATAGCTGTATAGGGTGTCATTCCCTTCTATTGGAGAGCACCGTTCGACTTACGCCCAACCAGTGTAGGAAGATTTTCACTAAAAATGACAACTTGTAAAGATATAATCAGTTGAAGGCTTCCAAACGATAACGCAGTTTTGCACCTAGGCCAGAATTAAAACAATAAAACAAAGGTAGAAGATGATCCAGAGGTGAAGAAACTTGGATTCAGAACAGGAAGTATTTATCTATCATGGCAAAAAGCAGGGAGAATCTATGTGAACCTTGATGCGATACTATAGAGCCCAGGTTCTCAACCTTTTTCTATCCACGGACCACTGCTACTGCCGGCATGGGGCAGGGGTATAAGGGGAGGGCACCCCATTCTGAAATTTTTTTAATATTTGAGGGTACTTAGATGCAAAATGGTGCAAATTATTATGTGACTTTTGAAGTCAATTTATGTTCAAGAATTTATGTTTAGAAATGCAGTTTTTCGGGGGCCTGAAATGGAGTTTTCATAGGCCTGCAAATATGCTAGGCATACTTGGAAATTCTTACTTTCAAATAAGAATTTCCAAGTAAGCATAGCACAATTTGATTTTGGTGAAAATATATTTCCCTTTAATTTTCAATTTGAAAACGATGAGTTGCCAGATACAAACTGGCTGGTACTGCTTGAGGTCAGGAAAATAGGGATTTTCTTTGTCGCTGATGGCTGCAAATGACACTGTTTTTTGTCAAATCCAAGTTTAGTTGTAACTGTGCTACTGGCTTCTGTCTTTGTTAAACTGAAATATAAAATAGTAAGTGTATAGTCTTGGAAATACCAAAGTATTCTACTAATGAACTTCAGTCCTCATTCAGTTCATTGCTCAATAGCTTCCTCATGAGTCTGTAATCACAGTCTTTATTTAATTATATCTCTTGTACCATTACTCACGAACCTCTTCGGCGTTTGCGGTCACTTATTTTCTTCACGGACCCCCTGTGGACCCTTTTGCCCTCACGGACCCCAAATAAATTTCATGGACCCTTGTTGTCCGTGGACCCTAGGCTGAGTAATATGACTATAAAGGATAACTTCATACTGCATGACACTAGGTATATAGAAAGCCACATAAAAAATGACCCTTTTGTTTCCAGTGGAGGTCGAAGGTCACCTTTATCTCGCTTGAGGCAAAATACTGCGACTTGTACACACAATAAATCATGTTAGGATTGTAGATACTATTCATTCTTGGCATGTGGATGCACTATAGTGAATTGAAGAACAACTCTTATGGTAGGGGACGATTTGCTCGAGGTCAGTTAAAGGGGCTCGTTGAGTTGATATCGAATATTTTGTGATGAGTTTGAAGGAAATCATTACATGGCAATGATTCTAATTAACCGCACTACTCATGTATCACCATGGGCGGCGATCCCGGGGGACAGGGGTACATGTCCCCCAATATTTGAGAAATCGCCCATTGACTTTGATTTTTCACACAGTAATTTATTTGAAAATGGGATCATGTCCCCCAGAATATTGAGAACAAATCGCCGCCCTTGTGTACCACTTCCTATAATAACCAAATATGTGGAAAACTGTTGTTGTGGGAAGGGGTTACCTACGACTAATACATAATGGTTAAAAGTTTCTGGTCACAAATTTGTACTAAATGATAGCTATCATTGCCATTTCAGTTGTGTGTCAGATGTGCAGAATCTTTTAGTTTGACCATTAACCATCAAGATGTGAGAAAACTCAACTAGTGTGAAAAAAAAAATGAATTTTGTGAAACAACTCAATGCGCCATTTAAGGTGAAACGATGTAATCCTTGTAGGCCTAAATTGCCTGTTAACACAGTGAAGTTAGAATTCCAAGGAATTTTTTCGACGTTGGATAGGCATTAATCGAAACCACAGCCTCGACTGAATTGATTGCTCACTGAGCAGCAAACTCCTGAAATTCCCTCCGTAAATGATACAACCTATGAATTTAACATTGAACCACACATACGATTTTTGTGTATTACACAGAACTGCAAGCTGCTACGCATGTGAAGTCTTAACTGATGTCCTTTTTCGTTGAGAATGTAAAAGGTTCTGTGAAAAACGTACATCAATAATTAGTACATAGGCTGGTGCATTTGCGCCAGTGAAATACGGATTATCATTGCAATCCGTGCAGTACATGTACTGTGCTCTTGGTTCAACAGGCTGAGGCGAAGGTGTAATTTACAGGAGGGCAGTGTTTCCACCTCTTTCAGAAATGTTTAACATTTGAGACTAATTTTCGTGTTTTTTAAGAAACAGAATTGTATTTGTGGGAAATTTTCGTGATATCTTCACTATATTTGCGTGAGAGAAAACAGCCAGGGACAGTTCTAGTAAATAATATTATACTGCAGAAAGTTTTGACTATTTCAACAAGTCTTTGTTCAAGATGTGGAAAAACTGTGCATAGAATACTGTGGGGAACTTCGGGTCGCCCACATAATATCACCATGTAAAACGTACTTTGCAATTGACCTAATTTTCGGCTTCAAATCACATCTGTTTGGGATAATTTGCAGGTATGAGTATTGTATGCATGTTTTTGGTGAGAAAATATCCCTCTATGAGAGCGTGAGAGCTCCCCGGATATTTAGATCATATTACCGTCACATCTCTTCACTTCTGTTGGTGTATGTGCTCTAATTGTGCTGGTATGTCACTCCATTGGGCTATACACTTGCAACTGTTTACCGACAGTAGTAACATTTGTATAGTCAACAATCATTTAGTTCACGTCTAAGCTGTGTGATCATCAAGAGGTTTCGATATGTTCCTGCCTGCAAGAACAGAAATGTCTAGTTACTGATATTGCTGTTGGTTTGATGGTGACCATTTAAACACAATTTGGCAAAACAACTCGCCATTTGGCGAGTGACATTACAAATCTAATGTGATCTAGTGGAAGTGGAGGACGCCAACGGCGAGATGGGGAGCTGCATTGTGGTGGTTGACATTCTTAATCTATTAATAATTATATATTATAATATTATCCCGAGAAAACGAATACGACGTTTGATTGTTAGAGTACTACTGCAGCACATGTCAGATGAAAACTGCCTACTTCATAACGCATCCCATATGACACTCGCTGGTCCAGCGCACAAGATGGTGAGGGCATGCTATAAGGGCAATTAAGGGATGTATTGAGTTTCAAAATCACGAAAATTCCGTTCCACTTAGCGGCATTTAGAAAAATTATGAAAAAAATAGAGGAGAGCCATTAATAAACTCGGTTATTACTTCGCACCAAAAGGTACCGCTGGTCGGGCAGCTTCACATCCTAGATTTGAAATTAGATAGTGGTTAAACAGTTAAATGTTTATGCAGTTTTCGTCCAATGTTTTTTGGGGGCCACTAATTTCATTTGGGATAGACGGGGGTTTACACGTAGGTCCAAAAACTAAGGGTGTAACTGCGGTAATACAGTCGGTAGCACTGAACAGAGTTGTAACGAGTCACTCAATTTTGCAGTCGAGTCAAGTCATTTACTAATTTTAATGTGAGTCGAGTCGAATCAGTGACCCGAGTCACTCTATTATTTCTATGAGGAAAATTATGATACAATCACTTGAATTATTTTCCTTTTGAAAGTTAGTGACTCGAGTCATGACTCGTTACAAAACTGGCACTGAAGTAATAAAAAAGCCACAAAATGTTTTTTTTTTCATTTTGAACTTGAAGAGTTTAAAAATTATTCCACGCTTACATGAACATGTTACTGTACGGGACAATTTTTTGTTAGTGATCAAGAAACAAGCAATATCATAATGACAAATGAGACAAATGATCAAACTATTGTGTATCCTATAAATACGGCTAACGTAATTGCGCGCTGCAAAACTTTTATAGCCAGAGAGCTTGGTGCGTGTTAATTTACTTTTCGGAACCATGTCAACAACAGTCCTATTAGCGCATGGAACTGCTTTTAATTAGGGGCTGTGCCCTTAAAGTGGACCTAAAGTCAAAAATACGTTTAAGCAAAGCTTGAAATATGCATCCAAATGGTCCAACTCCCATCTTCATAGGACATTCCTGAGCTGAGATATGACATGTTAAAGATTATTTACACATTTAAAACAGTGGTGTAGCAACGGGGGGGGGGGCTTGAGGGGGCCTAGGGTCCCCAAACTTTCGTCAGCCGCCCAAAATTAAGGTTATGTGTTAAACGTCTATATACCAATGACGGATTAGGCCTATCATTTAAATTTTTATCTTTCTAAATTCTCACGCATTTCAAATTGTCAAACTTCACGAATTAAACAGGTTAGTAAGAATCTTAGGCTATAACAGGTTTCTGTCTCCAGCCAACCAAGCCGTTTGAAATTTGATGAATTGCGACCTATAGGGTATCAGAGTGAAGCCGCGTTCCTTTTTATTCACTAGATAGGGCAGTGGAAGACTGTGACTGGCATTCCCCTACACTGTTAGTCAAAGCCGCTAAATGATAAAGTCAAAAGATGGCTGAATTTGTTACCAAGTCGTGAAGACGAGGTAGAAATCCAAATCCCCATTTCACCACTCGTGATCACGACTTGTGTACAAACAGAACAGTACGAATTACATGTCATTTACTATTTTGTTCAGACTGAAGGTAAATGAAACGCAGCATAAGTTGTGTACTTTCTGTTAGTTGAACCAAAGTTCTGGTCTTCAGGTACCCGATAATTCTTTGAGTGATTAACTGTAAAATAGAGAAGATGTTGGCCATCAGAAAGATCCACAAAACTACAAAAGAGAGTAGGGAAAGCATAATTACAGTTATCATTTTGAATATAGGACTGCATCATTGTAATATTGACCATACAAGCTGACAATAAAATTGTACAACAAAATTGTAGTTCATTTTCGACGGGTACGTTTGTTTTGATATTTAGGTGATCTCTTAATACAAAGCTTTAAACCAGGGGTGGGGAGCCTTTTTCCTCTGGCAGGCCGTTTTGGTAGTCAATCCATTCACGCGCAGCAGGATTGAGGGCGCTACAAGTTTTTTCCATAGGGCGCAGGAGAAGGTGCCGTAAACAGGCCCTGGTGGGCAGAAGCCCTTAGAAGTTCTGGAGTTTGTACAAATGTTTAGGCGACAGAATGTTTATCCACTCACCTGGTTTGTGCCTAACGAAACGGTGGAGATGTTACATTGTGGATACTAGTGTTTTGATAATATACTGGTTGTGTTTCGCAGCAGTTTTACGTGAAATATGCGAAAGTGGTATAAGCAGGAAAAACGATAAGCACCGTGGGCTAAAAGATTACTATTAATTGCCTTTCAAGTGATTCTGAATTTACATTTATGGATTGCCTCCTCGCGGGCCGGATAAAATGGTTTCGCTGGCCTCATACGGCACTCGGACCGGAGGTTACCCACACAATTGTGTCGTAAAACTGCCATCCTTCGTCACTGTAATATTTCAGTCATCGACTGTCATGGATCATCGACTGATATTCTAATGTGTCCTCCGCATTATTTACAATTATTATGCATTTAGTAGTAATCATGTCCGATAACAATATGAATCACGCTAGTCATAGCCAGCGATTTATTTATATATTTATAATGTACCAAAATTTACAGACTGATAAAAATGTCGCAACGGAGTGTATTCATTCGGTTTTGTAAGATTTTAGAAACGACATTAAATGGCATTGATTCATTCATCCGTGAGCATGCAGTACGTAGGCCTACATCCGTCCTTCCAACAACCTGACAACCCTGTTAGAAGTCTAGGGTTAAAAAAATTCTGGAAATGTCATGGATCGTTCACCTAATTTTTATTACCAGGATGATTTCGGGTGTCTGGGTTTTTAGGAAATAGTATGCAATCCAAAATCAAAGTTAAGGTTAGGGTCCAGAATTTCCAAGCAACTCAGGTG
Source organism: Holothuria glaberrima (assembly GCA_009936505.3). Taxonomy (NCBI): domain Eukaryota; kingdom Metazoa; phylum Echinodermata; class Holothuroidea; order Aspidochirotida; family Holothuriidae; genus Holothuria; species Holothuria glaberrima. The sequence goes on from WURT03041860.1 coordinate 22,597, forward strand.
GGACCTTTTTTATTCCGATACCAAAAACAAGGAAAAGGATTAGAACATGGTATATCAAAATATTACAAAACTCAAATGAATTGAGTTTGCTATTGGCCCCTGCCCTTAACCACCCTGGGAAAATCAGTCGGATTATTCAAATAGTCGCTCGTTCTTTTTTATGTACCAAAGGTATGTGCCAGTTGCACTTTGGGTTTGGCCCCCTCAAAATGTGCTCTGCCCCCAGTTTTGAATTTCTAGCTACGCCACTGATTTAAAATGGTAAATTACCCAATGATTTGGATGTCATTCTTCATCTTGTACTACTCAAATCACTTTCCTTGTATTTTTTGTTTTTTCGAAAGCCCCTGCAACTTATACCAAAATATGATCAATATCTTAGTGCTGTAGGGTAACTTAGCTCTCAATACAACAATACAACATCCTGTGTAAACGAACACTAAATGTTTCAAGGTCATATAAACATCTTTCTTTCAAAAGGAAATAATAGCAGGTAATGTGAGCTGTTCCAGAAGGATATTAAAAATAATTACACAATCGACTATTTTAATTTACGTGAATAATTTCAACATTTTATATCTCAGCAACGAAGGAAGCTATGAAAATGGGAATTGGATGACTGAAATTTATTTTCTAACCTCTAAAATACGTATTCTTGTAATTTTGGACTTGAGGTTCACTTTAAGGGCAAAATTGCTAACCACAAAGGTGCCCGACAAGGGTTATATTTGCACCTAAAAGGACAAATTTGCTACTCTAATAGAGAGGGGACTGACGCCCCCAACCCATGTCCCTTATGCTTATGTCCAGTAAGTCTACACCTTTCCAAGTAGTGTGCATCACGGCCAACGTCGGAAAAGAGGGAGGGAGAGACCGCCCGGCACTCTTATTGCGATGGGGGTGAAAAGCTTGTCCCCCCACTTTGGATGACATGCTGCCAAAATATAGCATTGAACAGAATGAAATTACTTCAAAGTCTGGCAAAATTACACCATTTTGCAACTAGGGCACTTTAAAAATTCAAAAGAATTTCAAAGGGGCCCAGGACACTGATCAATAACATTCACTTTCGCCCCCCCCCCCACTTTCAAAAAGTTTCCTACGCTTATGCATCTGGAATGTGTCAGACAGTTAATGCCCCTAGATTAAGATTTATCTAAAGTTTTCGGTCCCACCAATTCATAAATATTTGAGCCATATAACCTACTGTACTGGCTGACTGGTGTAATATCTGTGGTACTGAACTCCCTTCTGTTTATATACTGTTTAAATACTGTTTGTTAGCATGTGTGGAATTTAATAACAAATATTGCCGTGAATGGGAAAGGGCTTTAATGGTCAGTTTGTACTGAACAAAAATCCAGCGAGAACTACTAATAGAGGAAGGAAACTATCTAATACAGGAAATGTGTAGTATCCTACCGCTGAAACAAGATGGAATAAGTGGAACAAACTAATAAAAATGACGATCAACTAAGCATGGAAAATGACCTCCTAAAGAAACAATTGTTACTTAAAGTGAAGGTTACATTGAAAGGTCTGTTCTTACTAGACAAAACTTATTTATAAATCTTTTCAATGAGAATATGTTTTTCTGATAAAATTTTCGAATTATATGAGATTTAAAGGCAAGGATTGTTTAAGAAACCTAGAACTTGTTTTGTGTAATGAACAAAGATTTGTGGTGGGGAATTGAGATATATAGGAGCAAATAAGTGACGAGCATTTCGTCAGTAGGGATGATATACGGCCTATGTTCTGTAACCATCAAGTCGAATACTTCCATGGGTAGATGTTGAATTTGAATGAGGTTTGCATCCTTAGTTTTAAGTATTTACTAGTGACGTCATGTGTATGCTTTACACTCTAAAAAGCGTGTTTAGGAATTAAACACATTTTTTGCCCCCACTTTGGAAACATGTTGCTATGCTAAACAGACATGTTTAATTCCTAGACACTGTGTGTTTAATTCCTAAACATCATGAGTTTAATTCCTGAACACGTTTAACGTTTAAACGTGTTTCCAAAGTGGGGGCAAAAAAGTGTTTAGAAAAGTGTTTAATTCATAAACACTGTTTTTATAGTGTATGCTAAGGAGTTTGCATTTTTAAGTTTAGAAGAGTGGCCTTCTCGTAGACTCATGAATAGAACGGTTAGAACTACCTTTTTGCCTTCTAAACCTTTCCTTTTATTCTGACTTAGTCTTTAGTCTTCCTCCTCAGTCAATTCTTTAATTAGGGAGATTCTTGGTGATATTATTCATATGCTTCCTTTGATTCTTCAACTCCCTTCAATTATATGCTGGAGGGGAAAACAAACAAAAAAAGGTTCCACTATCTGCTGCCCTTGAATTTTTATCTTACCTCGGCAGGAAAATGGATCACGGCGTCTTCTTCATTTTTCCCGGTGTAACATTGATCAGAGTCAATAATCCATGCAGTGTACCCTGTATGTCAAAATAGCATGCGAGTGACCCATACTTGAAACAAAAACCCATTTTTGTGTTACGTATTTGGTGGCCATAAAATATTATATCAGGTTTACACATGTAACATTTTGACAACGTCATAAACATATTCCACAGGAAGGAAAAACTTTATCATATTTTATAGCATGTGATCATTCCATACTAAGTGCAATGGAGGTCCGTGTGGTAGCTCCTTGATTTAATGGATGTCATTTTTCGTTTAAGGCCAGAAAAGGATAAGCTATAAAATCCTTTTAAACATGAGATCCCGGAGGGTAAAATTTAATGTATATGTGAAGAAACTTGTCATTTCAGCTAGTTCAAAGGTCATAAATGTTAGCTCAATGTGAAAACTTGTTAACGCGATATCTCACAAAGGAGAAGTTTGATGTATCTCATGACTTACACTATGGTGGCTAGGTCATGGTCATTTTAGGTCACTAATGTCAAACATGGTGATAGTTTTGCTGTAGAGAAGAATAATATGTTATAAAGGTGTCGATGTTGCATAACTTAAACACGAGAAATTTAAGATTGACAAATTATTCATGACCTAGAAAGCGGTGAAATCCCTTTTTTTATAAAACTTATAACTTGAAAACAAAGTTATATAACTTAACCAGGTGTATTGATTTTCCCATTCTGAAGAAAAAGAAGATACTTTAAAGGTATAAAATTTTTGAAAAAACGCAAATAATTCCTTTAAAACTGGTACACTGTATGATGATTTCCGCAGAATAAAACGATACTCTAATGACGTTTTGCAATATTTCGTTGTAAATACACACAAGGAATAATTTACTTCATGCAACTATTATGTTATTTACATTATGTAGAAAAGACAACACAACATGCAAATACTTTTTACATTTTACAAATACATAATAGTGCTACAAAAAAGTGGTACCGCCCAGTAGGAAGGGGACGGGAAATGAAAGAAAGAAGGAGGTAATGAGGAGTGTGCCCTTCAGAGAAAGGTCCTTGCGTCCTTCATGAAATGAAATAAATTGTGTGCTAAACGAAACATAGGACTAAACACACAGCTTATTCAGATTTTCACGTGAAGGGATAGTCACTTCATTAGTATTATCACTGACGCTAAAATTGTACAATATGTTCTCAAGATACTTTTTAGCATTTATTTTGCTGCCCCCTCCCTTCCGAAATTGATTTTCTGCTAGTCTATTTCCATATGTAAGTAAAGTAAAGATTGTGACTTTAGTTGTCTTTTTAACATGACCTAATAAAATATTAAGGAACAGAAGCTTTGTTGTCCTGGATCCTCACCGAATCACACATCAGACTTGGGAACTCAGGGACATTCTTAAAAATAACGCAGTATTTTCTTGAGAATGTCTGTTGTTGTATATCGCATAATTTATGCTCACATTGTTCGCATTCAGGTCTTAACTGGACAGGCTTATGCAGGATTTATTAAACGCGGGGTGTGATTTCAGTTTCGATAAATGTCGAGTGTAGCGACCTGTATTGAAAGAATGTAGCAAATTTCTATTCCTTTTTCCACCGGGAGGGGGACACTCAACTCTTCTACCCTGATACTTGCCTACAACAGGCCTAACTGACTTTTTCGGAATTAATTGCTGATGCGATAAATACAATCCTAATAACTATTTTACTGTGCTCAGAAACAGCTAAACTGCATTATAAACGGTTTTCCCTCTCAACATTTTCCAGGGGATCTCCCGAATCCCTGACTTAGCTATTACTATTTTAGAACTGTGTAACTAAAGAAGAACAAAAAAGAGTATTAAATTAAGCACATACCGGAGCCAAAACAGGCCCACTCTTATCTAGGGACATGAGGGGGACACTTGAAAGATTCTAGTGGTCTATACCTGTAAAGATGTTGGCTATTGAAATCATAAACAGTAAGGTAAATACACAGATCTTATTTACCTGACACCTTCTGGTAGTATTTAATTATACATTCACAAAATGTCTACTACCATTGATGAAGCAAAGTGCACCTACTATCGTAGAGGATACACCCACACATGTAGCCAGACAACGTGCTGGGGGAGAGAGGAGTAGCTGCTTACGAGGTGGCGAGATATATTGTTACGTATTAAGGCAATACTAATTTTTATGATTCTAAATGTTGTAAGAAAGCCAGGATGTTTTGGGGGCCTCGCCCCTAGCTCCCTTGAATATCAACCTGTCTGAGGTTAGCACTTTGTATAGTGTATGAGATTTGTATAGGTTTTACATGCGATATGCGTCCTCTACTTCTTCAAAGTAATCGTTTATACTGTTTCCTGATTTTAGAATGACTCTTGGACCGGCTGGGTGAAAGACAACTTGAAAGCCAGACAGTGTAATCGATTCACTCGTATTGAAAGGTAAGGAAAGAAGTTGTTTAAACAGGAACGTCGTAAGGGGATGGGTGGAGCCCCCGCAAGACCTATATAACATCACTACATGTGAAATTAGCTCCATGCTCTATGATTCCAAAGACAGTTGAACTCGGAACTATTTTTTGGAAATTTACTTCCTAAAAGATCCTCGGCCTAGAACCCGAGATGGCGTAGAAGCTCAGCGTACGTAGCTATCCAAAAGATGGCCATATAGTTAGCAAGAAAACAGTTTAAAGTTTGAAGGAGAATAATGTTTACATTGCGTCAGCATAGCATAAGCGGATCATTAACATTATCTTTATAAAGACAAAACCCGTTTAAAACATTTCCAATAGCTTTTCCTCCCCGAAATACCGTGTAATACTGGAGGTTTGAATCTCATTAAATTTTAAAACAAAGCAACATAAAAAATAGAAAAATTTGAACAATTTTAAGACGTATTTGTCGATTCATTTAGAAAAACAGTAGGTCTTTCCGGCTTTAAGCAACTGTTCGCAACTCCTTTTACGGCATGGTAATGATTTTGGTTCTTGATGGCTTGCAGTATTGTCAGAGTAAGATCGACTAGCTAAGTTCAGAAGCAAAGCTTTACAGGCCATTAATTCTATAATTTGTGTCAACGTGAACATGATCTTAAAAGACAGTTAGTATGGAATAAAATGCTAGAATGGCAATGTACTTTAAGTCATGGCATAATTCAACGGTTTTACCCTATGTGAATTATTTCAGGGATGTTAAACCAGGGAACATTTCCCTCAGGTATGTTATTTCACCATTTGCTGCAGACATGGTGATGCTAGCTGCAATAAGCGGAAACTACTTGTTTTTACGTTCGAAAAATTGTGGGAACACTACAATGAGACCTCGGGCAGTACACATGAAAAAATGCTACAATCATTGTTTTGATTGATCATTACAATTTTTGCTCTAGATGTTGTCTATAAAGTTCAAGTTGACTACACTTTTGCTACCTTTTTTGCTAGTAGCGAATCCCCGTTGGATGAAGATCCAAAATGTCAGTGCGGAAAGAAGAAATCGGATCATGACGTCAGTCACCTGGATAATCCAAGACCAGAATGCAAGTGGCAGGTTGAAACACACACAGAAGAAATACCAGTCGATGCATGTGGTGAAATGAAATTTCGTTGCACTAAGCCCTACCCGACCAAGGTACGTTATCATGTTAATGAAACCTTTTTTAGCAAAAAAGCGCAACTGCAACTCCATACCTGTTATTCCAAACTTTTTTTTCTCTTGGTGGGATTCCGTTAATGCAAGCCTATAGGCCTAGTCATCAGTAGAGTTGACAAGTGTTCACTTCTCATCCTGCGGAAAATGTCGAGTTCCGAAGTACACAAGTACAAAACAAAGAACCGTATGCAACAGTTAGAATAGCTGTTGGGTGTGCTACCTTATGCAAATAGCGATATAAAAGTAGCCTGTATGAACATGACATACAATATCGTCCTTGTTCACAATGGTGATATGAGTCACAGTAACAATAGATATCATGCATGCAACAATATCTTAATATTAAATGCAAGTGTAGCGCCAATTATCTCTTACGAAGTAACTCGTATTATTTTTAGTTTGTTCGTGCAGACATCTCCACCGACCCTGAAGTACTCTGGCTTCTTTTGACGAAACAATGGAAACTACCTCCCCCGAAGCTTGTCATGACTGTAACAGGAGGAACACCAGACTGGCAATGGAGTGCTCATCCCAGGAAAGTGTTTCAGGAAGGCTTGATAAAAGCTGCACAAACCACAGGTGATTCTTTACTTTTGATTCCATGCCAAAAACACAAAAATCTGCGCAGTCGCGATGGTGTGTGAAGTAGTAGACCAGCCATTGGCCCGAAAAGGCTTAAAAAAAGCTATGTGGGCATTTTTTAGTACAAGCAGTCAGCCATGCTAGATCTTATCTTCATACAGTAACGAATAAAGTTAGGGGGCTGGCACGTGTGAAAATCATTTCTTGGGTCATTTTTGGCCATTTTTGGGCAAAAATATGATTTTCATGATTTTTTGTGTATTTCATATTTCCAAATAATTTACTATCAAGAAAGTATAAATTTTAGTCAATTTGAACCCTACTATGGTCAATATTGACAAAAATAAAGTTACAAAAAACAAAGAAAATAAAGACATTCTATAGCAAATAATGCCTGATATCTCAAAATAGTGTTACGATGATGTAAATTATTTTCTATGGTAAAAAACTTTTCTTATGAGAACAAGAAAATTTCAATATTGACTCAAAAGCCTACCAGTACATTTTCATACTTAAGTCAATTGTGATAAAGTGAAAATTTATATTTTCAATGATCATAAAATGCCATAATTTTTCCTTAAAAAGTACTACATTGATAATTTTGCCAAAAAAGAACATTTTTAAATGTGATGTATTTGTAAAACCTAATTAAATACCAGCTAGCATTATTAAATTTGAATTGATTTAATTTGCCTTGCAGCCATTATGAAGTAAAGTAACAAAAGACAATAAAAAGTCAGTTTTTGCCCATTATTTGCCCATTTTTGGGCAAAAATATGATTTTTGTTATTTTGATGTATTTCATATTTGTCAAAATTACACTGCCAGAAAAACATGATGTTTAGTTGATCGTAACTTTACTTTGGTCAATATTGACAAGAGAAAGGAGAAAAAATAAAGAAAATAAAAGACTTTTTATCGTAAAAATTACTACTATCTCAAAATACACTTTCAACCGGGAAAACGGTTTCACTCGATCAATGTCAATTCAACCTTGATGCATTTATTTCTATTTGACGGCTACGTGTAAAGTGTAGGTTGATTTGGTCACATAAGTCGCGCTCACGAAATAGCACACATGGGGCTCAGCCGTAGGGCTCAATTTCAGTGATCCTCCGTGACTAACAGTACCAGGGGAAAGCCCTGGGTGGCTCCGGGTATATACAACGTTGTGGGCACAATCAAAAAAGCATTTATAACTGTCCACAAATAGCTTTGAATCTGCGCTATTAGCAGACTGTAAAATGGAATTTTGTCTTTTTTTCTCAAAATGGCCTTATTCAGAGTAACAAATGGTCCATTTCTCATGATGCAGAGGGTTTGATGAAACAGAGGTGGGTGGATTATCATACAGGGACTACTTTTTTCAGTAATTAGGCATATATACTCCGATTTTGTGTTATGGAAAATCAAAATGAGACATATTGCATGGGTGTTAGATGAATGCGCCTGAAGTGCTCCAAAAATAGCACTTTTACAAGTGTTTCATCAATGTTTGCCAACATTTTACGTAACAAGTAACTATTATTGGTAGTACTGTAGTAACTACGAACCACTCAGACATAGAAATCATAGTTTGCCATTTTGTTTCATAATATCCAGGACTAACAGCCAGTCAATTTCTTGATGATGCAGCAGGTTTGAGGGTTGGGAGGATGGATAATCACACGGGATGCACAGGATTTCGCAATAATCGGGCTATGTAACACCTGTCCTATTTGAATTTAATAATTTGACATTTAGCTTTAGTTATATGACAGCGCAAAGAGAGCCAAAATTGTATTTTAAAGGCATTTCAGGCAATTATTTTACTTCATTTTACATTGCAAAAACAATCTATTCTAAGAAGATACCTAAACTTTGATTAGTTTATTTTAACCCTTACAATGGGAGGAGGAATGATGGTTTTACCGACATGTCTTTGGTTGGAGGGCCAAGCACCGTGACTCACAGTCGCTTCCGTTACCTAAATACAGCGATACAGCACCCGATTAATGTCTTACGAAAGGGTTGGCATGTTTCATTGTGCATATTGGGATTTTTAGTAATAATTATACTAGTAGTGTTTCCCAGCAGATTTGTGTGAAATACCCGAAAAGTGGTACTGCATATGCAGTAAAAACGGTTCGCACCGTAGCCTAAGAGATTGTTGTCGATTAGTTTTCTAGTATTTCTGAATTGTCACTTATGAATTGCCTTTCGGGCCGGATAAAATGGTCTCGCTCAGGAGCGTCGTGCAAAAAGTTTTTTTTTTCTGGGGGTGGGGGCGTAAGAAGTGGTGACTAGGTGAAGGTAAAAGCGGTGTTGTGGGGAAAAATTGGTCAGGAAATTCGAAAGTAGTAGAACCTAGGCCAAAACTTCAATATGTGCGATGACTGACTGATTATCTTCCAGGTTATATTGCAATCATAATAGTAATTGTGACTTTTCTTGAACTGATTATTATTTTTTCCAATTTTTCGAATACTACCAATCAGATCACTGAGTTAGTTAGTTAGTTAGATGAGGTTTTACGGCTCAGTTTGTAACCAATTGGTTCAAGTCGGGCCCGCCACGGCCTTTTTCCAGTTGTGGCTCACTGGCTTATCACTGAAGAAAATTTATCCTGCTGTACCTTTTAGCACACTTTTTCCATTACTTATGGTGAAGTCCACAGGGAGTCCCCATCATCTGTCCTCTGTCAGCAAAAATCATATTTCCTCGAAGGCTTACAAGAAATTTATTGCTGATACTCTTCTCCTTTAACGTCGCTGATTTAAGTTCCAGAATGAATTAACCGCAGCCTGCTTGCATGATTTTGCTAGGTCAGGATGCGTCGCCAACACCACCAGGTCGCCCAGACGTGCTTGGGACATGCTCGTCCGCAATGAATTTTCTTACAAATTGAAATGCTATGTATATTTGACATCAAATTTTAGGCGACACGAGCTTAGGATGACAACATATTTTCAAATACTGTATTCAATGGCATTACCAATCCCGATATGCCGTCTTTGATGCATTTCCGAGTGAAAAATCTGCACCAACAAGTACAGAGCAGTTGCCAGGGAGGTTTCATACTTTTTTAGTCGAAAATGACTAATTATCAACAACCATCTCACCGTTTTTGCCCATACACCACCCCTTCCAACCAAAGATAACTTGCATGAATTGGAAGAACATCCTTTCCCCGCAACTTGAACTAACCATGCTAGTGGGGTAAACATTTTACTCCAATGAGCTATATTTTTCGAAAACAGTTAACTTCTCATATTGACTAGACATGTGAAGGGTTTTCAAATGCATTTTCAGACAAAATTTTATGACAGCCTTGACCAAATATGGGGAGCCTGTGCCCCCTGGGCCACAATGGGCACGACGCCACTGGTCTTGCTGGCCGCATACAGCCCGTGGGCCAGAGGTTCCCCACCCCTATGTTAGAGGTTAAGTGAGCGGGTGAATGATCGCTGTGAAGAACTACACTTTCTTGTGTACGCTAAGGTTAAATGGCGAAGGTTAAAAAGTTCCCCAAGAGGGGACAGTCTTCCCCTACCAGAACAAGGCACCCACTTAGCACATCTGTATAGTTTATTTTTTCACACTGTCTCCAAAACAAGGTAAATCAAGTCGAATTTTAATCATAATACAACACTCGATGAGCTGGTACAGTATTTAATTATGCAATACTTCACCATTTACAAAAGTTCTTCTTTTGACATAAATTTTATATTTTGTGCTTTTTGTGATGAAATAACAGATTGGTGTGCACTTAAAGTTGTTGCTATGTGCTATAAGGATTGTTGAAACAATTTTGTACTACCTGTAACTGTTCTTATGCTTTACAAACATCCCGTATAAAAAACAACTTGTAGAACCTAAGAATTACAAGACATCATTTTAACTTCATTTTGAGATAATGGCATTTTCTGCAATAGAATGTCTTTTATTTTCTTTCTTATTTGCACCTTTCTCTTGTCAATATTGACCAAAGTAAAGGTGCAATCAACTAAACCTCATGTTTTCCTGGTAGTGAAATTTTGACAAATATGAAATACATCAAAATCACAAAAATCATATTTTTGCCAAAAAATGGGCAAAAAATGACTTTAATTGTTTTTTAGAACTTTTCTTCATAATGACTGCAAGGCAACTTAAATCAACTCAAATTCAATAATGCTAGCTGGTATTTACAAATACACCACATTTGAAAATGTTCTTTTTTTTGCAAAATTATCAATTTAGTACTTGTTAAGGAAAAATTATGGCGTTTTATAATCATTGAAGGTCAAGATTTTCACTTTATCACAAATGACTTAAGTATGAAAATGTGCTGGTAGGCTTTTGAGTCAATATTGAACTGTTCTTGCTCTCATAAGAAAAGTTTTTTACCATAGAAAATAATTTACATCATCGTAAAGCGCGGGTCACACTACAGCGATTTCGGATCGGATTGCGATCCGATTTTTCTGAGTTTTAGTTAATATCTTCTCCATCTCTGGTCCTAGGGAACCAAAAATTTGTCACTCTATG
>WURT03041861.1:0-14724 GCA_009936505.3 Holothuria glaberrima
GTAAAAGGACGTTGCCGCACGTTTACGTATTCCTATATAAAAAGTGTGTGAAAACGTTAAGGGGAATCCGTTTTTTCCGTGCTAATTTTTTTTCGCCCTATGGTCGACTTTTCAAAAACTTCTTCCGCCCTAAGGTGGGAATTAGAGAAATATATATATATATATATAATAATAAAGTAAGCAGACGAGTTCACATAAAGGTTGAAAATAAATGAAAAAAATGCTTTGGGAGAATAATGTGTAACAAGGGTTTTACATACTTAAAAAAAACTTCACTCTATAGCGAAGAAAGTCAAATAAACGCAAAGCGAAACATTTTATTACCAATCTGAAAAAAAATTGCTGTTGCTCAATAAATCTAATTGATGTTATCATTTATATACAATAATATATACATATACAATAATATATACAGTAATGTGAGTGAACGAAACATCATTTCTTAAAGTTAGGAATCATCAAAAATGTTGAAAATGTTCTTTGTTGGTCAGGAAAATTCACTTTAGATTTGCCCACTCTACCTCTATTAAAATAATTAAACTTCACCTGTAGAGCAAATTTCATTTTGTTATAAAAATTATTGATATCTTATTGCAACTTTTGCCGTTTGCAATTAAAGATGAAATATTCCATATGGAGAATCAAGAAATTTAAAGGAGACTCATCGGGTTCACGGTTCACGTTGCTCCACTTCCAAGATAAAATTTGAAGGAAAAGTGCACCCCCCAAAAAAAAGATCATCAAGTGTCTCGTCATCTAATTCACAGAAAGAATAAAGTGGGCTCTCAACTTTTTTCATTGCAAATAGAAGCTTATTAGTGGGAAGAATGCGATGAATAAATTTGAACTGAAAATATTGTAGTTAAGTATCTGACACACTTCCAAGGTACATTAAAATGTCACGAAAGTCATCGACATCAAAATTGTATAAAATATTCCATTTGACAATAGCTGTAGGCCTGTGGCCTAATCTATTAAGATAAGTGGCATACACGGTTTTTGATACAGAAATTCCTTGGGTAAGTTTATCGTAAGAAAAGAATATTATGATTCAAACGATCTACTGATCTACAGTCCACCTGCCTCTACGTTGATGGAATGGCTTTAATTAAACCCCAGTATAAAGTAAATGGTATAGGAGACAAGTGAAATGTACGTTTAAACACATTTCCAACAAACATAACCCCTTTTGCAAACATAATATCATAAAACACGGTCTAACTTTTTAATAGAATGTTGGAATTATTCCAAACGATTTCATTACCGTACTTCTGAGTAGGTGATTTAAACGAAGTCTCACACCAGGCTTCAACCACTTAATAAAGTGAATAAAAGTACTAGAAATATAATCTACATTTAAAGGGTAATAGGACGGTAGTTATGAAGAAAGTTTTTACTTTTACCTTAGCAATTAGAGAAATAACACCTATTGACTGTTCTGTGGAAAGATAACCTCTTTCAAAACCATAAGTTAAGCTCTATAAAACAATGGTGTCAATAAGGTCCCAGAATTTCTTATAAAAATTCCTCGATAATCCATCAGAGCCAGGTGATTTATCATTTTTCATAGAATTAATAGCTTGAGTACACTCATCAAATGTGAGAATACCTTCACAGTATAAAGTCATCATCATCATCATCATCATCAAGTCTACAATTAGACAAACCGTGAAAAATTTCCCTGCGTCACAATCTGAAGAAGCATATAAACTTGTGTAAAAGTCCTTAATTTCATTCAAAATGTGTTTGTTTTCTGTCAAAACTTCCCCCCTGGCACTTTGGATTTTAAAAATTGTATCACTAGTTCTATTTCTTTTTTTTCCAAATTAAAAAAGTATTTCGAATTTTTCTCCCCTTCTTCCATCCACCTTGCCCGCGACCTAATGATAGTGCCCTGAAGCTTATAGTTGTAGTACAGTAAAAGCTCACTTTGTGCCTCACGTAACTGAGCACGACTCTCTGCCGATTCACTTACAAAAAGAGATTGTTCTAAAGAAGCAATTCGGTTCAAAGTAGTTTCTTCTTTACGATTCCTCTCTCTCTAGCTTTTTTGCTTGGGAGAATTTAATACAAGCCTGGCGAATTTTAAACTTGATAAAGTCCCATTAAACACAGGGATTGACTGCCGCAACGTTGGAATGTGACAATTCCTCCTCAATGAGGTCAGTGATAAGGACAATGAAACCAGGGTCATTCAACAAAGAGTTGTTACACTTCCTCAACCCGGGGCCTCTGCGAAAAGACTGATGACTAGTAGCTAATTGAACGAAAGAATGATCAGACTAAATACCAGGGGAGAAACTTACATAGCCTGACACAGGTGTTTTGCAACAAGGAAAAAAATCTAATTGACAATAGATACCTGGTGTAATATTAGAGCCCCAGGTAAAATGTTTTTAAAAGGGATTTTTCTCACTCCACATATCGATGCGATGATAAGTAGCCATTAGACCTAGACACTCAACCCGGGCTTTAAAATTCGTACCTCTATTACCACCTTTTTTATCCAGCTCTTAATTAAAAACAAAATTGAAATCCCTTGTTAGGATAATATTATCTCCTTTGAAAGCAGGAGGTTACCTGAAATATTGGAGAAAAAAGCCGGAATATCATTATTAGGACCATACAGACAAACCAAAGTATAAATCTGTTCATTGAGTAAAACATCAATAAATATGTATCTTCCAAACGGATGAGTATCCAATTTAATGATTTCATAGTTGAGACTTGGCTTAAGCAGTATACAAACGCCACGGCTATTAGTATCACCGTGACTAAAAATGACCTTCCCACCCCATTCTTTTTCCCAATACTTCTCATCAGAAATGCTACTATGTGTTTCTTTAATGCAACAAATATAAAAATTACGACGATGTAGATAAGCAAACAGTTGTCTGCGTTTTTTTTTTTTTTGGTTGCCTTAGACCTCTGGCATTAAGAAAAACAAATATCAGGTCTGAAGACATCTCAACAAAGTGAACAACAAGGAATAGAGGTCTTACGCACTACAGTTATAGTAAATGTATGAGTGTTTTGAACATTGCCTTGTACTATAGAACAATATTGAGAATAGTAAGTAAGGGAAAAGAACAAACAAGAAAGTTTAGGTAAAGAGGAGCGGTTAGGGAAAGGGAAGCGGAAAAGGAAAGGGAGACAAGGGAAGAGAAAAGCAATCAAAACCACTGAGAGGTTTGAAAAGGGACAGGTTACCACACCCGGAAACCCTAACATCATCAGCAGTAAAAGCCCAAAAGGGGGCTTATGGAAGGAACCTCTCATTGCATTAGGGCTACTAAACCATGACAAAAATAAACAGATAGCATACATATACACAAAAACAGAATGAATACCAGATAGGCATGATGTACTGTTCCCGATTGTTTAGGACTGGAAATTGCGGAAGGAATATTGTTTCCCGTCTGAAGACCTCCAACGTCCTCCGGTGAAGCGTAGTTTGGTGCCACTCCGGTAAAGTCAAATGGTAATCCGCTTGGGAAAGATGAGAACGAGAATTTCGAATGAGGATTACCTTATCCATATAAAGAGAGACCTTAACGAGAATGTGCCGATTCCTTCCTACCACACGACAATCCCGATGACTCTCTCAATTCGACAGTTTTCGACCCCGGCTTTGGTAAAGACCTCCTTTGCGATTTCGTTATGGTTTTCCCCAGCTTCGGTCTTGAAACCCACAATTCTCAAATTATTCCTTCTGGAAAATCTCTCCTGTTTGTTAATCTAGTTAGCATGGGATTCTCTATCTTCCTGCAAGTCATGAATTTTTTTCTTCCAAAGTAGATACCCTCTCAGCTAACCTTTTGTTTTTGGTCTGAAGATCCTTAATTTGTTTAGTATGGCTATCAATAACTCCTCTCACAACTACTCCGTCGCCATGTTAGGCTCGAACCAATAATAATATTTTAGCCTACGTCGTGTATCCTGCTTTTACTATTTTCCGGGTATGGTATGTAATATGCTGCGAAATCACAGTACCAGTATGGTTTGTTACTTAAACATATCAGTATGGTATGTTACTAAAAGATTATTTTAATTAGACATAAACAGGTGCAGACTATTTGTACTTTATACTGAGGTTACAGCATCGTTGCATGAGAGAGAGGCCACGTGACGTTAAGGAGGAGTGCACTATTACTTGTACAGTACTACCTTTAACAGTACGAAACTCCCCCCCCCCCCGAAACGTGAATTGAAGGGTGATTTGTGGATAATTTGGCTAAGTAAAGTGATAAAGCACATACTTTCACATATGTTGTTTTTTTTTCTGTGCCTTTCCTGGGCAATTTTCTTATGTGCTCGATCCGCATTACTTACTACATATCAGAAAAAAAAAACTGTGATACTTCTGGTCTTTTTACTAGCCTTGCACACTCAGTGTCGCCTTAAGATAATGGATGTATATTCTAATGCCTACAAATATGTATAAACTTCAGAGCCTCCTGGGTGGCCCCAATTCCTTACCTTGGCTTTTTCCTAGACCCACCATGACCTCGTTGGCCCCTCTGGGCCTGCTCCCTATGGCAAAGCAGTTGCGCCCTCGTTACCTGTGGAGCCTTGGCCCTCGAATCGTTTGTGACTATAAAAACGGCCCTTCAAAAAATGGTATTTATTTACTTGCTATCATCCTGGCTCATTTTCTTCTCCGAGGCTAAACTGTTTGTTGTGAATGCATAAGGAAGAAACATACGCGTCTTCTTGTTTATCTACTAGTTCTGATAACACAATATTGTAAGTTTAATTGGTCTGTTTTGGAGCCCCTTATTCTCTATATTGCGTCAACGTTGCTTTAAATTCCCCCAAGATAACCTTTGAATATTTTGATAGATATTTTCCTACATAAAGATTTGATTCATTAATTAAACAGAAAAGCATAACATTAGATATCAAAACATCAATTTTAGTTGATAAATTGTTTTTGGTTCAGGTAGTTTTTTTTTGGGGGGGGGGAAGAGTTAAGGAATGGAGACAGTCATGGTAGTGCTTATGGGTGTGCTTACCGGCGAATAAATAGTTGAGACTCTAAATTTAGCTAAATAACGAGAGGAAATGTTGTCTAATATGCTGATCAAAAGCTGATAAACAGTCTAAAGGGAAACTAGCAAAGGTCTGTACAACACGAGTTGTTGAATGTTATCCTAAAGAGTTACGATTTTGGGAGCACTTACCAAGTATCGTGAAAGTTGTGGAAAACATGGAAAGGTGGAACGACGGTTGAGCGAGTAGCAAGGCAACATCTCACCTCAAAGACATGTTAAATTCACAATTCCTGATTGGGATGGTTGTTTGCGTCACTTCTCTCTTCAGTTGAAACCGTTGGCTTTGTCCCTACAAGACAGGGGTGCGTATTTGGTGGCTGCCAGTTAACTTATCGACAACACGTTGAAAATTATGCAATAATGGCATGGAGGTGATGTGGAATTCCATAAGCTTTTTACCGAGGTTAAAGCTATGGCTACTAGGCTGGACATCACAATCAATGTGCCGAGGTTGTGATCAAGGTCCCAATTCCGGAGTAGTGCAGAAAGGAAAGGAAGCCCCAAAGGCTACTACCTAGTCAATGTATCCTGTTGGTGCTGATAGGAAGTATATTAACATATATTTTCTCCGTTTGTGTGATTCTTACCCCCTTCCTCGGACCAACACCACATAGTATCAGCATTTTGAATGATTTGTCATCTAGGATAAGGGAATCAGAATCCTTACATACTTTCAAGAGAAAGTTAAAGACTTACCCGTACTCCACATTGTAGATTCTTTATAACTGTTTCTGTACACTTCTTTTTTATGGGTTTTGTTTGGTTTAAGTTTCAGCCATATGATCTCCATGAAGCAGCGCTTCATACGTATCTTTTATATATGTGTGCATCTCCCTTTCACCTCTAAGCTATCTAAAATACAACGGCACGCGTTATCCATCTCAAAAGTTGACCAGTCTAACATCAACTCATAAAATGACTGGATGAGTGCAAAGTAAACTTGTTTGGCGTTAAGGCTGTGCACAACTAAAAAAATGGTACTATTTTTGCCTTTTCAAAATAATTTTCTTCGTAAACGACACGTGACTTGATACTTACCTAAACTAACAGAAAACAGAAAGGTTTGCCTTTGATTAAAGAAGATTTTAAAAATGAATCAGAATGAGTCTAATTTAAAGGCCGGAGATATTGACCTTGTCAATGAAAGCCCAGAGTTCAGATGTAATTAATCTTGTCTAATGGGTTACACTCTTTTTTCTGATAATTTTCCTTTATATACTTATGAAGTTGATAAACTATCAGTTGATTTTTGGTGTTCATCGCAATCATGAATGGACAATTTGTAAAGAGCAGAGCAGAGCAAATCGTGTTAACTTTTCCACCCGGAGGTGCTTCAGAAAGCCCGAAGGGCCGGAAAACATGAGTTATGGGGCGCACAGCACCCTTATCCATGCGACAGAACTAGAGCACAGAACTACCAACAAACAACAGCACATTCGGACCGGCTAGGAAGGCCAGGGACCGGAGGGGCGCAAGTTCTTCAGGTTAACCAGAAGCCAGCCGCCGACACGCCCGCCATGACGAAGCAAAGCACCCAGAACCAACCCACGAAGAACCCCATGAAGCCTTGAAGGCCTCCAAGGGACCTAAGTTGGGCCATTCACGATGGTGTTTCCAAGTAGACAGGTTTGACCGTTTATGTCGTTGATGCAGTGACCCTTATTTAGGGTGTGGATGCTTCGTCAGGGACCCTTCTTCAGGGTTTGCCCGTTGGTATCGTTGTGAAGTGACTCTTATTCAGGGTGTGGATGCTTCGGCAGGGACCCTTCTTCAGGGTTTGCCCGTTGGTATCGTTGATGCAGTGACCCTTATTCAGGGTGTGGATGCTTCGGCAGGGACCCTTCTTCAGGGTTTATCCGTTGGTGTCGTTGAAGCAGTGACCCTTATTCAAGGTGTGGATGCTTCGGCAGGGACCCTTCTTCAGGGTTTGCCCGTTGGTATCGTTGATGCAGTGACCTTTATCCAGGGTGTGGATGCTTCGGCAGGGACCCTTCTTCAGGGTTTACCATTCTTCCCAAAGGCTGTCTTCTTCATCGGTTGGTTTTCATTTCGATGGTGCGTCCTCATTCGGATGAGTTATAAATTTTTCCAAATTTCTTTTGTTAGTCCTTCCAGTGGAATCTGTCTGAGGTAGAGTGATCGAAGTTGAAGTTGTCTTCTAATGACTTTCCTGGTCTGTCGGTCTTTGTTTTTACACTTTGTTAGAAATTTAGTTTGCAAGGCGTTATACCTCTCTTGTATTGTAGGGCGTCCTGCACTGTCTAGTACAGTGTTAGAAGGATGTTCTTTGTCTAGGTGGTGGGCAATTCTACATGCCCGCGGTTGTGATTGTTCGTATTGTTCCAGTTGAGTGTCCTTTATGTGAGTAAGTGCCGGTGCTGCGTTTTCAATAATTGGTCGGGTCATGGTTTTGTAAATTTTCAAAGTTGTGTCCGTGGGTGCTCCTTAGTACCTGCTAGTCTATACAGTAAGGAGACTTGCTTACGCAATCTCATGGCAGTGTTATTATGGTGTCGAATAAATTCAAGTTTGTTATCAATAGTGACTCCTAAGTATTTGACTCTGTTCTGTACCGGTATAAGTTTGTTGTTGTAAGTGACGTGGGGTTCCCGTCTAAGTGCGCCGGTGGTCCTGATGTACATTATTTGTGATTTGTCCGGGATAAGTACAATTACTTACACCAAGTTTCTAGTCTGTCAATATAGGATTGAAGCCTCTCTTCCGCTATGTCGGGGCTTCGAGAAGTGTCCCAGATGGCAATGTCGTCGGCAAATTGAGATAGGTAAGTCAGTCGTTCTGGTTGTGGTTGTGGTATGTCAGCTACGCACATGATGAAAAGTGTGGAGCTGATTGTACTGCCCTGAGGTGTCACTGTTGTGATATCAATTTATAAAGAATGAGAAGCCTGTAAGAAGGTATTTGGTTCTGTCTTTCACTACAGTATGATTTTGAAAATTGATGTTTACACTCCGGGGGCCCACACAGTATTTTCTGAGGTTTGTAGTAGGTAGCGCTTAAGGCGACTTTATGGCTAAGTTCATGTGACGTATCTGTGGTTTTTAATCAACCTTGAACGAAAATACGCATGACAGATCCATGATGTAAGGGTATGAAGGTTTAGAGCTTGGTTATGTTTAGTTTTAGTTGTCTCCTGGAGAGGTACTCCTGTGGGGAGCAGAACTCGGTCTGGTTTTCGCTTTCTCCTTTTCGCCACAGAGTCAAGGAGATTATGGAAAAATAGACTTCGACGACTTATGGAGCCATGTAAATGTAAACTTCTGAAGGCCATGGTGTTGGTCAGTCTTAGTGTCCCTATGCGGTCGATAGCTTCTTCAGGGAGCAGAACTCCTTTGGGGTAATGTTTGGTGTTCGCCTTTAGGAATCCAGCTGAACAGATGTTTGAAAAAGTACAGATAGACTGTCTTTCATCAAGTCTGATTAAGTCTGGTCTTAAGGCCAAGATACGGTCGTTTTTATTATTAGTGCTCATAAGGGAGGGGATGTAACTCTTCCGGGAGCAAACTAAGTTCTTCAGGGGTAACGCTTGATTTCAGTCCTTTGGCATCTAGCGGAAGAAATTTTTCAAACTACTTAGACTGCTTTGCTTAAACAAGAAATTAGAAAAGTTTAGACAAATTCGAAGTTACGTGGAAGTAAAATGTGTGACAGTAAATACTTTGGTGTCTCAATTCTATACCACACGTTATCCCAACAAAACTCAGTTCATGCACTGTCGTTGAACTAAAGAGGTCAGTTCTTGCTCTTCCTTAAGCAAAAATAACCTGATTTTGCGTAGCATCTGTTCTTGTCAGCCAGTCTGGAACATGTCCATGGATGAAATACTTTTGATGAAAAGTTCTAATGGCTGAGATAAGGCCACGTTAGGTATAGTGTCGTATCAGGTAATGTACTTTAACTCTTTGAAGAGCAGAAACTTTTTGAGGTTACGTTTGGTTTATACCTATTAGTTTGTATCCATAATGACTTTCAGGGAAATTCTTTCTTACGCAAGGCTTGTTGATAGGTTCTTTCCAGTCCTATGTCAAGTAAAGGTTAAAAACGCCTTTTGGGGGTTTCGGGCTTTGTGTTCAGTGAGAGATAGGATACTTGACTTTCCTTAAGAAGCACTTTGTTTAACAATCCATGCAAATTTGAAAGACAGAGTGCTAAAATATTTGCAGAGGCAAGGAATTACCAAGTCGTTTGGCTGTTTGGCTTACCATGGAGGACCAGCTCATGATCGCCTCCTAACTTGTTACGAACATCAGCATGGGCGCAGATCCTGGTGAGGACAGCGGGACGCGTCCCCAGCCACTAACGTTTTTTAGTAGTGGAGACATGATATACCATGTCCCCACAATTTTGACCAAACTTTGTATTTCGAATTTCCCTGCATTAAATTTTGGCGCATTTTGATAAAGCATTGTGCAAATGACGTTATAAAAGACGAGAATTATTACTATTGAGACTGTTACACGTGCAACATCCATGTAAGTCCATGTTCAAGTCCATTTATCACCAGTTCTCATATTATAAAATTTATCCATAGTTGTTGAATATCTGACCAAAATCGCATTTGCGGCAGTCTGTACTTGTTTTCTGAAGGAGAACCCCAGACCCATCGTATACAAAACTGTTCTTAGATTATTTTTGCCCTGATTTTTTTCCTGCAGACGCCCATGATTTCCCCAAAGTAGATTTCTAAGCCATGAAATCTAAAAATTAATAAGGGAGCACCATTGGGTCAGGGAAGGGTTATTTTTTGGTGATCTGGGCCGGGTATATTTGCCAAAAAAATTCTTGTACGCAGAGAGGTTGGCGTGGGAGCATTGGGGGTAATCGATTTTCAAGCACTTTTCCGATTTTTTCTTAAATGAGCCACAAAATCATTTAGCTATTAGATTTCTGTAGGGGCAGGGTGAGGTGTGTTTCTGACTGAATGATGAATTTTTTTCAATTACCTTTTATTGCAAGTCGTTCTCAAACTACAAAAATTCCGAACCAAAGTATATCAACATTTTTGTGCGCTTGGTGCGCTTGCAACCTTACCGCATAGCTTTGTTTACTATCAATACCGTCTCAAAAATATTTGCATTATTTCATGGTTAGGATTCAACAATACGCCAAATGAATTGTACTTGTGTATAGGGGTCGTTATGGAGGAGCATGCAGAGCATTGTGCCAAGAATGCAAAGTAGTTGAATTAAGGGAAAGACATATTTAAAAGAAAAAAAACTAAAAATCTGACAGCGTATACGATTTACTAGACAGAAGACTCGCCCTCTAATTGTGGATGCATTTTGTTAGGAATTTAAAGTGTCTCAGTGCAAAGTCTGCACTCAGCTTTTGTAATGGAAATGATCTTCAATGCAAAATTTCGGCGCGCTTTGCGTGCATTTGTCAGAGTTGCACACTCCATAACTTATAACCATTATTGGGAAAATAATAAATTATTCTGACAAAAGCACTTTTTACTCTCCGACCACTGTAAAGACTCAGCATCAGTAGAGAATCATGAGTATTATGTATGGTAACATTCGTAGTCCTGCATTTTTAAAACTATTGTCATACCACAGGCAAAATATCTATAAATGATGATAATTTCACAGCTCGTAATTAATTAAAAGATTTACCAATAAAAGTTGCACCTTGCATGTAAGCCAGTGGCGTAGCCACGGGGGGGGGGGAGGGGGGGCTCGGGGTCCTAGGCCCCCCAAACTTTCGCCAGCCCTCCCCCCCCAAATTTGTTTTTAAGTTTATGTGTTAAATATCTAGTAAATATCACTGACGGATTAGACCCATCATTTAAATTTCTATCTTTGTAAATTCTCACGCATTTCAAATTGACAAACTTCCCGATCTAAACAGGTTAGTAACACTCCTATGCTATAACAGGTTTCTGTTTCCAACCTTTATCAGGTTTATGCATCGACCCCGGAAGTATTTTTCACAACGAGAAATAGATTTCTCTGTTTATTATAGGCTGACCCATTATACAGGGCTGACAACTCTACACGAAAGCACAAGCTAACAAAACTAGTCATGGGCTATTCACGGCTGCTTGTGAGTGGAATATCTGTAAATATTGTATGTTCTTCAAAAGGAACCATTTAGAGTTGATTATCAATTAAGCAAGCCAACTTCAGGTCGTCGCGGATAACTATAAAGCTTTACCCCTGCCTTTCCCTGCCTTTTTTTACATTTAAAACACATCGCAGCTCTTGCAAAACTTTAATCCATGGAGGCATATCTGAAATACTAACTTTGTGCTCAAACTAGCCCTTCTTACAAGTCTAAATGTACTAAAACTCAAAAGCATTACACTGGAAAATTTCCGTACGAAACAGTTTTCTTGAGGCTTCTGAAATACTAAACCCAGGAACTTCCGGGGGCTTTGCCCCTGGACCCCATCAGGGGCTCTAAGGCGGGCCCCTGGACCCCACCCGTTTTGAGCTTCGCGCTCGGGGTGCACGCTACGTGTGCACAGTTTGCCCCCATATGCTCTGCCCCCAGTTATGAATTTCTAGCTACGACACTGATCTAAGCCACCTAAACAAGAATTTTTCAAGGGGAGGATTTGTTTCGACTCACCTCAGACAACACACCTTTATCAATCTGTTAATAAACTAAGAAAGTAAGAATTCTCTTAATTGTGAAATTTTTCCACTATATGATCAGTCTAAAATTTGTCAAATTTAGCACCATTTTTCATCTTAGCCATCATAAATGGACAAAAATTTCCAAAAGGGGAGAGGAGGGGAACACCTCCCCTTAGGCTCCTCCCCAGGGCATCACCTGCCAGCCTGCACAAGGTGACAAAGGAAGGATTCGCTCCTGGCTGTCTGGTGCAAAACTACCACCGATGAGAATATGCACAATTTACTCTAGCTCTGGGTGTATCTGGTTTGAACTTCAAGCATCTTCTTCTATGATACCCCCAATCACTAACCTTTGGCGGCCCCACTGCTTGTACTCTACAAGTGAGCCCATGGT
Source organism: Holothuria glaberrima (assembly GCA_009936505.3). NCBI lineage: Eukaryota > Metazoa > Echinodermata > Holothuroidea > Aspidochirotida > Holothuriidae > Holothuria > Holothuria glaberrima. The sequence goes on from WURT03041861.1 coordinate 12,048, forward strand.
CGCGCTCCGCTTAGATAGTATCAGGGAACAGACACGTGTCCCCACCATTATCCAAGACATATCTGCGCCCATGATGAACAGTAGGCGGAATTTGTAGTCAATATGTTACCACAATAGCTGTAACTAAGAGTATACTAGAATTCTAATAAGTTGACTAAATCTCGCCAGGCAACACTGTGACAAAAAAAAAAAAAAAATACTTAGCAGCTATTGAATTCAAGAATCATGTTGATGGCTAAATCTTGATATTTAGTTGAGCAGCCCTTTGTGCGATGCTACTGAGTGATCTTAATGCAAAAGGACCAGACTTTTAACAAAGCAAAATCATGCCCAAATAGTAGGCAGCGGAAAAAAAGATTGTATCTAGTACTAGCGTAATTATAGGAATAGAAAAACTAGATAAATTTTGAGCAGCGAAATACATATCGTTAAAAACTGTTGAGAATTATCCTCTTTTCAATTTCTTCTTTGTGAAATTGCTGAATGAAATAAAAGAATGATTTGAGTTTCCTTTTTGTTTTTGTCCAGGGAAGAAACGGAGCTTCATCGAAGACCTCAAAGCATCGTACAAAAAAATGTACAACGCGCTTCAGCCTGTTCCGTATTACAAGTACATGTATGTATCCGTGAACAATGTATTTGTAGATTGTGGGATGGAGTTACTAAAAGCAAAATCTGGTACATACAATAGAAACACATGGATACCGATAGACTCATACAATAGTGTCTTTACTGCTTCCGATGTAGATACAAACAGAATAGTTCTGTGGGGTGACCCTGGCTACGGAAAATCTACTTTTGCTCTTCAATATGCGTACGACTGGTGCAACGCAACCGACACTTCACCTCTTAGAAATTCTGAGGTATTGATATTCCTTAGGCTAAGGCATTTGCAAAATGTGACATCTATTTATGCAGCGATTAAACATATCCTCTTGCCCCGTGAGTCTGAGCTAGAAGAATGTGACATAAAACAGATCCTTTGTAACAGCGAATCTGTCGTTATAATTTTTGATGGTTTAGACGAGTATCTGCAACAAGGTGGAGACACAGACGACGTGATGGCTATCATTCGACTAGAAATGTTCCGATCATTTAAAGTTATTGTCACAACGAGACAATCCAGTAAACAGCAGAAACGACTTGCTCCTGGAACAAAGCAATTTAGATTGACTGGATTTGATGACAGGGCTAGAAGGAAATACGTTCTAAAGGCTGTCGTGAATGGAAGATCCAGAGATGCTGATAAAGTCCTGAATAAACTTCAAGGTGATCCTGTTCTATCAGATGTATGTCAAATACCACTCTTTTTTGTCATGTTCGTGCACATTACCTCCGAGGATGAAAGACCCCCGGTTTTCGAAACTGTAACAAACTTCTTCCGGTACGTTGTCACTTGTTTTTACAAGCACATGCAAATCAGAACAGGGGTAGACGATGACACCTTACAAGTCATGCAACGTAAAGAACATTTTGAACTTGACAAGGCTGCGTTTGAAAGTTTAAAACTGGTTACTTACGGATTAGGTTGGAAGAGGGAGGAACTTGTCGAGCGTATCGGCAAAGAATTGTACAACGATCTCATTCAAGTTGGTATTTTAGTCGAAGAAGACACTTTAAAGATTGTTGATAAGCCCGGTACATCTACTGCTGATCACATAAGGTGTAGAACGTATGTCAGTTTCTACCACCAAACCTTCAGTGAATGGTTCGCAGCCCATTATGTGGCAGAATATGTGAAGCATCATGAAGATTGTAACTTACAGGATATCTTCTCGGACACAGATCCTTTCCGTTTCAATTATTTGTTTAGGTTCACTTGTGGCCTGAGTCCCGGCGCTACAAAAAAGATCATTGGTTACTTAAGAAACACGGATGGCGACAACAGTGCAGTTGTGATTCTCTGCATCCTTGAAGAAAGAGGTCAGTTTGACAGAATAAAGGGAATCGTCGAAACGATGTGCTCTGAAGGTGTTGTAATTAGTGGGTACGACAGCCTGCTACTTCAAAGGTCTTCGATAAAATTACTAGAATTAGCATCTAGAAATTCAGTGAGTATTTTTTTGCCTTAACAAAGATCTCGTTGCCTTCATTTCAATAAAATCCGATTACTCTTGAGTCTGTTGATGCATTGAGGTGATAGGAAGGAGACCCAACATTCTTCAGTTACTTTGGAGCAATCTTCCTTTCCCATGGTAATCTTGCTTTCCCCTCTAAATATTACATTTACCAGGATCAACTAGGACTTAGTGACCTATCGCTAAATGACAAAGGATAAATCCACTCTTTGCACTGAACGCTTAAATTTTTGTTGCCAGTCTTCACACAAACGTATAAAATTCTACTCTTTTGCCTTGCCGGATTTAGCTTGTGAGGGCACAGGGTCCAGGATAGTTGGGGACCCTTTAACGATTAGGTCTACTATCATAGCTGAGCGCCATCGTAGTTTGGGGCGTATAGCATGCAAAAAAGATTTTGGCAGAAAATGCTTCCGAGATCACTGGAAATGGCACTTCCCAGGCCTTGCAAGTTACCTCTTAACATTTTCAATTTTGAAATCTCATGTTCTGGTTATTGACTATTGCCAAAATTGTGATGAGTCTATATAGCCAGGTGGCAGGAGATAAAGTTTATGAACTCCTGAACCCTTCTCCACAAATCCAAAGCTGCCATATAT
>WURT03041872.1:0-14723 GCA_009936505.3 Holothuria glaberrima
AAAATTGACCGATAATGTAGTAACTTTTTTAACCGATAATGTATTACCCCAAAACCGATAATGTAGTAAAAAAAATTAAACCGATAATGTATTACCATTTGACCTGTAACGTAGTAACTTTTTTTAACCGATAATGTATCATCACATCAACAGATAATTTTGTAATGTTGCTGTATCGGGTTGGTTGGTTGGTTAGTTGGTTAGATAATTTTAACACACACGTGCTATACAGAGTCTTCAGGATGTAATTAAGGCTGTGCAAGCACTCGTCTTTAGTCGCCTCTTACCACAGACTGGGTTGATATATTTTGTCACCCCACTGGCCCGCAGGGATTGCTGTATTGGAGAGCCAAGAAACAAGCATGCTTCCCGTTTGCGCGTTTATGTATGTTTCTCTTCCCAGTAGAGGTAAAATCACTAGCCGCATTGGCGTGGATCATGGGGGACGGGTCTCCCTCACTTTTTTGGAAGGGGGACATCGCTAAAAAGTCCCCCCCCTTTTTCAAAAAAAGATGAAAACTTAAACTGTATACAACATAGACTACGAATTGACACTACATTTTTGCAGTTTTTTAAGTTTATTTACAAACTATTTACATGGGTTAATTACATTTTAGTGGAAACTTTATTTCCAATTTTTTGAAGAATGTATCCTCAGTATAATATACTTTTTGAAAGAACGGACCAGAACGGACTATTTACAAAGGAAAAGAAAAGAATTGACAATACATTTTAAATGCTAAATTGTGCCCAAATATGGCACCATTTGCCACCAAGACACTTTCAAATTTTATTTTCTTCCGGGATGGCAAGATGGAAACCGGCTAGTCAAGGTTGCCAAAATAATGGGAACTATGCTCAATCCAATCACCCTTGTAAAAAAAATGTACCAAGTGCTTGATTTCGTATATTTTTTTTCGAAATATTTTTCCCCTTTGCCTAGGTTCCATAAAGCATGAATACGTCTGCTTTTTCAACTTCTTTTCTTAAAAGAGTACCTAAAATTTTGAGCATAAAAACATCTGATAAAATGGAAAAGATTGCACCATTTCGCGTCTCAGCCCTTTAACAAAGCGAAACCCCCTCCCCTTAGACCCCGCCCCCAGGACGGCGATTCGCAAATGTTGAAAAGTCCCCCCCACCTTTCGAGATGGATCCACGCCCATGAACGCAACCACCAAAATCAAGCATTACGGCGGGACTAATTTGCTCATAATTAATTGGCGATCAACAGTATCATTGACGGATTTAGGGGAGGGGTTCTGGGTTTCCGGACCCCCCACTTCCGGGAAAATTGCAATCTACGAAATGGTATATATTAAGCGTCAGTATCCTAGCTTTATGAATATATTGTAACTAGTGCCTCATAAATCCAGATACATTTTTTCTAACTGTTTTTAAAATTGTATTCTCTGCGGCAACCAATGGTGCTAATTACGGATCCCAGTGCTACCATTTTTCTCTGTTTAGAGCTATTTTCTCGCAAAACAATTGTGCTCTGCGCCAATTGATGGTGGCGCTCTGATAATGCCGTAAAAATTTTAAGTATATACGGCCAAGTATTTTGGCTAGGCTTTTTGCCTGTTGCCAAATTGAAAACCGGTTGACAGGAATCTAAGATTTAATTTAAAAGCCCATTCAATTTAAAAAGCCGGTTACCTTATTACAAAAATTGCCTACCGATTGTAAATTTGAGGAGGGTGGGAATCTTGTGGTGATGTAACAGTGACGTTAAAACGGCAACATCTAACGGAGCGCCATCATTGGTTGGCCCGGAGCGACGACATTTTGGGAAAAAGGTAATCCTATGATAGAAAATTGAGGGCTTAAAATGTGTCTAGATAGTCGCCAAACGTTCGTACATTTGAAAGTTTGAAAAGGGCAAGTAGTAAAAAGTGTGTGGTGATGTAGGTAGGCAGGTACTACTGAAGTTAATACTGTACCATCCAGAGTTGTAATGACTCGAATCATTAACTAGGACTCGAGTCGACTCGAGTCGCCTTTTTGGATGACTCGGACTCGACTCGAGTCACTGACTCAACTGAATCGATTTGGACTCGAGTCACTAACACTTGACTAGACTTGGACTCGAGTCAGTGACCAGATTGACTCGACCAGGCTCGTAGCGAAGGGGCGACCGCCCCATAAACATGTTTTGTATTTTATTATGATTTCGCTGCTAAATCTCCTATTTAGCTGCAACTTGCAAGGCCTGGAAATTGCCATTTCCAGCGATCGGAGAGATATTTCATGCCAAAATTTTCTTGTACGCTTCGCGTCTATTATGGTGGCGCTACACTTAGATAGTTTGCTCACATGCTTCGCTCCTCCTTGGGAAATTCCTTGCTACGTGCCTAGACTCGACATGACTCGAATTTCTAGCGTTTGGACTTGAGTCACAATTTTTAGCTGCGGTGAAAAAAATTACGGCGAAATAATTTCATTTTGTCCTCTAGTTTCATAAGCCAGGTGCGCACTACACACACACACACACACACACACACGTTCGATAGCATTCGCGCATGCTATCTCAGCTCATCAGTAGAGTATTATAGTTTTGTTTTCACGTAAAAGTACATTGCAGAACGATACAGTGCAAGTAATACCCCCTTCCCACATTCACGATTTTTGCTATGGTGGAGCTACGGTAGCGCACGATTTTGTAAACTTGAAAAATCGTAATCTACGTATCAAAATCGCGCACTACCGTAGTATTTCGTACTCAAAAGTTCAAGGTCAATCCAATATAACATCTCGCCAAGACTACATCAAGACGCCGTCAAGATTCATTACATCAGTAGTGCGACTATGCCACGACAGTGTTACAAATTTATGAAGTATGACGGTATAGCTACGGTACTGTCAAGATTTGTCACGGTATACTAGGAAATAATGCGATTGTACTACGACGTTGCTGCGGCGTTAGTACAAACTCACAAAGGGCCAGTAGGACATCAGTACGGTTTTATTAGGCCCCTGTACGGTTTTATTGATCACATGACAAAAAAGGCGGAAAGGATAAATATTTCAAAGGTACTTTTTTTTTGTCATAATTGCATTCTCACCATGCTCGATAACATCTATTACATCAAACATAAGAGCTGCTGCTCTGGAGGAACAAGACCTTCTGTTGTGTGCTACACCTTTGAATGTAAGAATACATCTAAAAGAGGGTCTTTTGAAGGATATTTTGCAGCCCAGAAATTGGGTCATCCTTTTGCGTCTTTCTCGGCATGACTAATTGTGACAGAATAATATAGTGGACCTTTCTGTTGAACCTCCGCTCCACATACTGAATTACGAACCAGATATACAATGCAATATGTTAAAACTGAACAATCGATAAACAAAAGTCACGTCATATAACTCAAGATACCTTCTGGCTTCTTGGCAACGTCGTGCTACATCGGGGCATCATCTTATCGGCATCGTATCGGCACCGCGGCGAAGTCTTGGCCTACCGCATGTAAATATAGATACTACGAATGAACAAGACGCCGTCACGACATACCACGGCAACGTCACGACATACCACGGCAACGTCACTACATACCACGGCAACGTCACGACAACGTTACAACTGTCATACGATGCTGCTTCTGTGAACCACGATTTTTTCACCACTACGGTAAGGCTATGGTTGAGCACGATTTCGCAACGGTGGAGCATGATTGACCACGATTCTGCTCACGACGCCGCTACGATTGTGATAAATTAAAAAATCGTGCTCTACCGTAGCTCCACCGTAGGAAAAAGCATGAATGTGGGAAGGGGGCTTTTAATATGCACAAAACTTACCGTGTACGAGTACGTTCCGAAATGAATCGACAATGATGACGAACAATACACGATATCACTATGCTGTTGAGCTGTGTCATGCAGGAACTGTGTCAAACTAGTCATTTCAGTATTTCACGGATGATTCGTATGCTTTAGACAGTCCTTAAAATCTATAAGCCGGAATTAGGCATCCATTGCATGGTACACAGAGTATGTATTTAAATTTAAAAGTATTCGAAGGAGTATGGTTATAGTGTGCATGACTGGATTTACATCCAGAATAAACGAATATGTCCTTTCCCGTGTGAAAATGTGTATATATCAGTCACTGTCGTATCATGCCATTTTAAGTTTTGTGGTAGAAAATTTAACAACGTCAATATGCTCGAAAATAATTGTAGCCAATTTACAATGAAGTAACCACAATTGGAATTATCGCATCCTCTTTGAAAATGTTATCGATACTATTTATGGATATAATTCTTTTCGAAATACTGAAAATATCAGCACATAGTTGTTGGGCTTTGTCGGTTTGAGGGTGCAAGGGTCTTTAGTAGTGTGTGTAGTGTAGGGGCGGCCCCCCAGGGACGGCCCCGCCCTGTTTTTTGGGACATCTTAGGAGCGGCCCGTCCCGTTTTGGGGGAAGTCTTTGGAGGCTATACGGGTTCTACTGGGAGTCTTTATGTCCTTCAAAGAAAATCAAAACTTTCAGCACTTTAATGGTCTTAGGGTAGAGAAGTATGGTTCTTCTTCCAGTGTGGATGCGTCCGTGCATGTGGTTGTGTGTATGTGGAGACATTAAATCAGTCATAGTACGCAATACGATTATGTTTGTTTGTTTGTTGGTTTTTATTTTTTTCTCTTTCTTTCTTTTTTTGCTTCAACTTCCGGAGAGATATTTTACGATAGTTAATGCTACACAAAATGCAGTCTAAACAATTCACTTGAATACAGTACATTATTTAGTTCACACAAAGTAACACAGAAGGAATATGCACTGACAGAGGAGATGCGATCCGGATGTTATTATTCCCTGCACTGACTTCCTATAGCTACAGTATAAGCGTTTGCCTTATATACAAGCATCGTTATTAGCCCTGGAAAATTGGGGGGGTAGACAAGTGCCCCTTCTTGCCTCCCTTAATCCCGCCTTTAAACATGCTTTCTGTCCCTTAGCTCATTCTCTCTCATTGCCCACAGTGCCGTAAATTTTATGTTGCCGTCTTGATCTAAGGCTATGATGCACGCCCTTCCCTTTTGATACCATTCTCCTAATTATAATAGGCTAGTTGCTTAAGTGCTCGCAGTCTTGTGACATTTTCTGCAACATGTAATGTTAATTTACATTAAATTTTTCGGTATGTAGACTAATATAACTCCATCAACTACAGAACAGCGAGTTATGTGTCAACCAAAACTATGCCAACAGGAGCTTCCCTAAGGATAGATAAGTATGTGGGATGTTGGACCTTTTCCCGATAAATAAGGGTTTCATTCCAGACAAATATATGTGTCTCGAACGGTTAAGTAACAGGCGCGGTTCTAGACCGAGATTTTTGGGGGCTGGGGGAGGGGGCTTGAAACGAAAGAATAGATTTTCTCTCAAATATATAAATCAGCAACGCCACGCTGAAAACAATGATAATAAAAACGGTACCATAACATACATGTAGGCTAACGTATGTACAGGCATATATTTTTTAATTCGGAAGAATGTAGCTAACGTACGTTACTGAGAGATGCGAGCATCCGGAACTGTTCATATTGATAGGAGTAACGATTCGGCCTGTAGATTTGACTAAAAAGGACTGCCAGTATAACTTGACAAGATCAGCGACGAAATGACTCGTTTTTAACTTCTAACAAATGATTAACCCGTTAACTTGATTTACATGTTTGTACATACTATCATAGATGTTACCAGTGGCGTAGCTAGGCTTTTTTCCAGGGGGCAAGTACCTACATTTTCCAATTTTTTTTTCTTTGAAGTGTGAGCATTACTGCATTAGCAGATTAGGGAACGTTCTGCATTCTGCAATGTAGGTTGCAAACATACGGCTTACACGTAATTCATACCAGACAACAGGGGTGGCGCCAGGATTTGCCCGACGGGGGCAGCGACCCAAAGCCCCGACGGCCCCGATGCGTTCGAAGGAGTTGGTTAGGGGGGGGGGGAGATTTGAAGAAAACCTGTGTGCTATACCATGACATTGCGGGACATCTATTGCATAAAATTTGTATATACTAGAGGAACATAGTTTTCGCGCTGATTGGTTTCTCGGAATCTAAGATGTGAAATTGACCAGCGCGAAACACGCGAAAATTTTTTGGGTAAGCCTACACTAAAAGGAATTTGTACTTATTTTAAGCTTATAGAGGTCAATCGTCAGGGCAGTTGGGCCCTGTCTAGCAAATCTTGCATTGTACTTCCCTACTTGGGTCACTAGCCGTACCGCACGACAGACACAAGAGAACATTTACTAGGTTAAGCCAAATTAAAAAGAATCCCGACATTTACATAAATTCATGTACTCTACTTATTACGTTTTTTGAAAAGTTGGAAAGGGTTTGTACTTTATTTAGCTATAAGTAACGGACTGAAACTGAGGAAGAGAGGGCAAAGAGTACCGAAAATTTTGCCATGGGTTTTATCGCAGAAATGACCCTTTCGAAAGCTACTGTAAATTGACCATGGGTGGCGACAGAAATTTCCCGACAAGTGGGCCGGGGTGTACGAGTCAACCCAAGTTCCGAAAGCCCTATATGTCGACGGAGTGGTGAGAAGTGGACCTTTTGAAGAAAAATTTGTCTTAAAAAATTTACGTATTTTTGGAACTAAAAAAAATTGGCATCAGTGAGGGGGCCCAGGAAGGACACCCCTCCCCTTTGAAAATTTTGGTGACCTCACATGCAATCTGGTGCCACATATGCTAACTTTTGACGTAAAATATGTTACAAAATTTGCGTATTCTTAGGAACTAAAAAGAAAAGGGCATCAGTGATCTCCGGCCTGGGGGAGGGGTGTAAGGGGTGCAATCTGGTGCCACATTATGCTACCTTTTGAAGTAAAAATTGTGTTACAAATTTTATGTGTTTTAGGAAAAAAATTGGCATCAATGAGAGGCCCATGGGGGGACACCCCCTCCTCTGTGAAAATATTTGAAAAATTGGGTGTCTTAACATGCAATCTGGTGCCACACATGCTACCTTTTGAATTAAAATTTGTGTTACAAAATGTGCTTTTTTAGGTTTAAAAAAAATGGCATCCGCGAGGGAGGGACCATGGCCCAATGCCCCCCTCCTGCGTACGCTTGTGTTCTGAACAGTTCTTTTAGAGTGTCTCTTGGAGGAACACCTGGGCTACTTCCACTTGATTCTTCAACCTGTCATTATCAATACCGGCATTGGGAAATGATGCTAAAGGAGGACTGCATCATGCCAATGTCCAGAAAGTTTGACGAAGAAGGTTCTGTTGTCCCGCAGCCTTAGTGATGTCAGGATTCTTCACGAAGCGACGATCCATTTCATTACAGATGTTATCTATCCACTGGACCAAGATGTGCACAAATGTACTGGGCAATTTTGTTTTTCTCGATACACGCAAATATATAGCATGAAGATAATACACAACCTTGGATTTGGGGGGGGGCTTGAGCGAATTTGGGGGGACTTGAGCCCCCAAAGCCCCCCCCCCGTAAAACCACGCCTGTTAAGTAATAACCCTCTTTTAAGGAAATTTTTGCAAAAAGTATAATGTGTAAAATTTAAATATAACGGGAGGGCAAGAAAAGCAAAAAACGCAGTTAAGCGCAGTTAAACGCAGCTAACATTTGAGAATGTCAGTTTGACCTTGGTAGTCAGGGCCGTAACCTAGGCGAAATCCCAAGGGGGTAGATAATGATACATCGTGGCTAGGATAGTTGGTACACAGGAGCCTGGTTCTATCGTTGTCATTGCCTTCTTGGGGGTGGAGTTTCAGAGGTGGGGTCTAAAAAAGGAGGACGTGATATTTATGTGAGGTCGCTTAGGTGCAAATAAAGTAATGCTGTCTTTGACAAAGCTTTCAAATGAATCGAAATTCTCATTCAGGGTCTTTTTTATTTTTAGGAAGATTTGTTTAAGGGGAAAAGTTCAATCTCATAACAGCGAAGAAACAAGTGATATCAATGCCTTAAATGTTAATAATGAAGATATAACTAATGTTAAGGATGTTGCTGATGCTCTGAACAATTTCTTCACTTCTGTGTCAACAAAGTATACTAATAATATGAAGAGTATATATGTCAAATAATTTGAATGGCAGTCTTGGCACACTGCAAGCATTCAGTAACTCGAAACTACCAAATAACGTTTGCTTTAGTAGCCCCCAAGTTACTGAACAGTTTGTGTCTAAATATTTAAACAATTTAGACACCACAAAAGCTACCGGTCTGGATGGAATTAGTTCCTACATTTTAACGATAAGTTCATCGTGTGTTGTGACGAGTCTCACTCATGTTATAAATTTGAGTAGGCCCTATAAGAAATAATATGTGTCCACCAGTGTGGAAAATTGCTAAAGTGATACCAATCTTTAAAAGTGGATCCAACCTTGTTGTATTTCAGTCCTACCAGTTGTATCGAAAATACTTGAAAAGCATGTCTATGTAGCTTTATATGATTATTTAAGAAGTACAATGTGTTAAAAGCTTCACAATCTGGGTTTAGAGCAAATCATTCATGCGAACCAGCTCTACTAAATGTTACGGACAAATGGATGAAAGCCATAGCTCTGAAGGAAACTTGGTCGGATCCATTTTCTTGACCTGAGTAAAGCATTTGACCTTGTTGATCATGAAAAATTATTCCAAAAATTACAGATTTTCTCCTCCAGCAATGTGTTTATGCGAATAAAACGTATTCAGATCTTAGTAGTCAGTGGTGTACCTCAAGGTTCCATTCTCGGTTCTTTGTCGTATCTTGTATATATTAATGACCTCGATTTATGCTTATCTTACTGTTCGGCCGATATGTATGCCGATGACACCACCTTTCTAGTGTGCGGTTCCAATGTAGCTGAAATCTCTATACTCAGTTGACTATTGACTCTAAAAATATAAGTAACTGGTGCAAGGATAACAAAATGGCAATTAACTCTGAGAAAACTAAAAGTATGCTTATATGTACAAGACATATGGTAAACAATTTACCTGATAACCCTTTAAGTGTGTATATGAACGGAATAAGACTTCAAAACTAACACGTTGAAAAGTTACTAGGGGTTAGGGTGGACTCAAACTTAACCTGGCATAGTCAAATTGATAACGTTTGTAAAACTTTAAGCTCAAGATTAGCCATGTTAAGAAGAATTAAACAATATATAGGTATTCCCACAAGAGTATTATACGTTAATGATTATATAATGCCCGTTCTCTGTTATTGTAGCTTGGTGTGGACTTCATGCTCGAACGAAAACATCAATAGAATTGAAAAGATTTTAAAAAGTGCTGCCAGGGTAATACTAGACGCATCATACAATGAAAGATCCGCCGAATTGTTCAAAATACTCAACTGGAAAACTTTTGAGGATCAGTTAACGCACAAAAGGCTTCAAATGGTTTACAAATCCCTCAACGGTCTCACACCGTCCTATATGACGCAAATGTTCCAATACACAAATTCTATTCACAACCATGCTTTAAGGTCTTCCACCACAAATGCCCTCTATATGCACAGAGGTAGAACAGAACTCCATAAGAAAAGATTCTCGTATTTGGGTGCCAAACATTGGAACGATTTACCCCCTCGGTCAGGAATGCTCCGTCTTTAAGTTATTTTAAGTTCTTACTGAAGTGCCATTTGTGATGTATGTATCTTACCAGTTTAACTTTGTATGTGTTTGTATTATCTTTTATGTATTCATTTTCGAAATTGCCTGTAGAGTTTTATGGGTTTTTTCTTTTATTTTTGTAAATTTCATCATGCTTTATGTTCTTATTTTTTTATGTCTTCACTTTTTCTTTTTAAGTTTTTGAGCTTTTCAGTCGTTTATCAGTTGCCTTTACTTTTTATTCTTATATTTATGTATGTAAATTTTTGTTTTACCTCGTGAGGGCCTCGGGGAAGATAAGCACAAGCTTACTGTACCGAGTTACCCTCTTTTAAATAAAGTTTAAATAAAAATAAATTAATAAAATAAAAAAAAAACTGAAGGTATTTTCGCTTGGGGGTAATGTTAGTGTGAATGTATGAAAATAAAGTTTTTTTTTAATTGAACTTTAGTGTTGTGAACTTGTAAGTCCTATTTGCTGCTCAGCCCAGGCTTTTGTCTTGTGCAAATGTTTAGTCTATCTCCTTTCAAACAATATAAAAGATCGTTATCGGCTGTGATGTGTCCATCATGCAGCTTCATTCATCCGGTAGAGTTACCAGCATAAAAGATTTTCCATCTGCAGGGGTCCGGGGGCCTCCCCGGGAAAAATTTGGAAAACAAGGGCCCTTATATGCTATTTTTCCCAGGTTCTGAGGACCTAGAAGCCATAGTCACGACATCGGACATTTTTAGAACGGTATTTTTTGCGATTAGTCCATATTTTTATTACGGGTTTGGAAATCTCAGGGAGCAGTATTCCTCCCTGCCCCACAGGCTACGGCTCTGGTGCTCCTGTTTTCATTTATCTCCTACAACAGGGAGGTCGATTTGGTCATGGAAGTTCTAGCTCCGAGGTGGTACTTCCATAGTATTAGCTTAAGCGTCTTATAGCATGGGGCTCAGTTGGCCGCTCTGGGCCCATTTCAGTAATGTCCCTCTCGTGACTGCGAAGCAGGCAAAGCCGCACCCCCAGAAGCTCTGAAGCACCTACACCATTACGGGTACTAGAATACCGTGACGGCAATAAGTACGCACTAAACAGACCATAACATAGCAGTCTGTCTGTACTGCCTAACTTTGAGTTGTCTATCATTCTGTATCTATTAATATTGGTTTAATATGTGGAAATTTTCTGTAAAACAAACGCAATATTCAGACTGCGACTCGTGCCGCAACTGACCACGAATACATACAATCCATCCTCCACGAGCAGTCAGATTGAGTTGCCGATCACAGCCAAAAGGCTTCTATTACAGTGTCGGACATGGCTGATGGTGTCAATTTCATGACAGACAATGTTGCACTATTTTCCCGACAAACTGAGCCGTAAAACGATCATCTAACTAACTAACTAACCCGACAATCTGGATTTCGTCCAAAGAGACTTACCCAATAGCGTAGTAGGGATCACTGACATAGAGAGTCGTAACCTTCGATTTGTGGTAACTTCCCTAAAAGTATGTAATAATTTCCCGACAAACAAAATCGTTTTTCCCATGAAGTTACATCTAGGGGTTCTTCTCTGGTTAAACGTATCCAAAACAATATATCCATCCCACAATAATTCAGACTGAAGTAAAAGTTTGTGCTCATAAAATTTTCCGACATTTCTGTTGGCTCAAATAAATTATTGTTTCTGAAAATTTAAATAAATTGCAAAAGAAAGTAGCAATATTTCCCGCCGGACGGCAAAATCCGAACTTTGGAAACATCTGGGGCTATATCAGAGATCATTTGCTGTATGTCCAAGTAAAGTCACAATTCATTTGGCTTTATCACTTGTAAGCAAGCCAAGTTACAACTCATCCCAAGTCAAGTCAAGTAAGTCTCAATTCAGTCATAACAAGTCAAGTCACAAGTCATTTGGTCCCAGCTGAAATTATTCCTTAGTCTCTGATAGAAATTGAAAGGGGTGTTATAGGCAATCATGTGATTACTCCAGCCGGCCTCACATTTCATTTAAAAATTGATGGAATACGAATAAGAATCCCAACTTTAAAACAATCGTCTTTACCTTTACTTTTTATTCTGTTTGAGTGATTCTTAAAGTTGTTGGTCTCTGAATTCCAAAACATCTTACTTGCTGAGAATATGGACTGTGATGTCTGGTAAAGGTATAAACCACATAAAAGATTGCCTTGTGATTGAAAGAAAAAGTCAAAGTGAAGGATGAAACAATTCATTTCATGTCTCGAGTATATGGCAAGTGTCAGGTGCTGCACTCAGACAATTGATTTACTGGTGGCATTTGTCAGTGAAATGTGTAGCAAGGTGCATGCATGAAAAATAGATACTGGCAATGTTGTTCCTAATATTTTAGAACAAAAATTTAAGTAGGTTGAGCTCTTATAAATGCGCACTTTGCACCATTTACCTGTGTTAAAGACCTTTAAAATCAAGTCTGATTAATAAAAACTTTAAAAGAATAGACAACATCTAAGTGTTCATGTACAAGCTTTTGCACTGTAAATACAGATTAGACATTAATTTATCACCAATCTTTGCCCTGTGGGGTCTCATTATAATGCCACAATGGCTACACACGGGTACACATTCGTCGCGATTTTTTACAACGCATCAAGATTCTTTAGAAGATTATAAGGTTACTGAACGAATTTGTGACTTGCGCTATTAATAAGTATTTCTTGCAATGCCAAGTCAAGTCCCAAGTCAATGCTATAGGATTTGCAAGTCAAGTAACACTCATAAAAATGGATTTTCAAAAAACAATCAAAAGTAATAATTATTTAATCACTTTTCAAGGAGAACATTTTTCATTAACGGTCTGAAAATTCAGGAGGCAACCCCCCACCCTCAATGGTACTGCGGGATACATCTTAAAGAGGGATTTGCATCACCCCAAGTGTGGCTTTTACTTAGGGGTAAGCAAATTGTCAGTTGGTGACAATTACTCCTTGATAGGCATAAGAGTTACAAAATTCAAAAGATGCGGAGCAGCTCACATTACACAGCATGTATAGAGTGTTTTATTCCACATTAACGCCTTGTATACCTACCAGGATATGACCTCAAACAATAAACTATATTTGTATCTGCACATGGCCTGCGTAGCACCTCTGTGGCTGCCACCCCCTTAGGCTGCCGCCCTTCCGGACTTAGGGGGAAAGAAGTCTCACAACTTTTGAAAATATAGGTTGAAACAATAGCTGTGGTTTTCATCTCATGCAACAACTAACAGGGCAGTCTTTCATACACAACAAATAGATGCGCGCGAAGCGCGTCGCAAAATTGCACTGATTTTGTGCAGTTTTATTACGGTAGTATGTTTGAGTATTAAGTTATAGTAGGTCCTCCTGTTCATATCGACATATGCGTGAATGGTTTGTTTGTACATAATTTTGTCATATGGGCAAATACACAATAATCCAACACGGTAGCATCACATAAGTGTTAATGTCCATTTCAGTGTTAAATTCTATTTTAGTTTCATATGTTTTATTATGTTCAAGGCTAATCTTTAGATGAACAGAACTAGTCTGAAAATTTTCAACTTGCATACCTCAATATTGAAAAAAATTAACTTCAGAGGCTCTATGGAAAATATAACGGACGAACATTGACATACAGCAAGAAAAATAACGGGTGTAACACATTGACATACAAAATAGAAATGGTTATTTTTTAGAAAGTTCATCAATGTGGATAGGTTTTGGTATTTTCCGAGGATGATATGTAGCAGAACTTCATAACAAACCAAGCGGAAGCACCTTTTGATCAATATGAAGCTCAGGAGAATGTAAATTATAAATGTATGTCAATGCTACACCAGTTATGAAATTATGTTCGCTCGTTACACAAAAAATGATGAAATATACCAAAACTCAAAAAGTTGTTTGCCAAATATATGCACTTTGCCAATAACTTAGGTTGCTATGTCGTGATGGTTGATAATAAACAAGGTAGCATCAAAATATGATGTACATTGAACCCATGAAGCTCATTTGACATTATTTGACATACATTTATGTGATGCATATGTTTGTCAAAAAATTATAAATTTACTTACAGGTATTGAACCCTGTGAACATCAGTAATTGATGTAACCTTGCTTATAATCAATTATCACTGATATATTATAGGTATAAAACAAGGACTATACATGGTAAACTTTTTTAATTTCAGCATTTTTTTTATAACGGGCGCTATTGATCAAAAAGTGCCCCAATGAGTTTGTTAAATGTATGTCCTATTACATATCATCCTCGGAGAATGGCAAAAAAAAAAAAAAATCCATGATAAACTTTCTGAAAAATAGCCATTTCTATTTTGTATGTCAATGTGTTACACCCGTTATTTTTCTTCGCACCCCTAGATGGCCGGAAACGGCACTTCCCGAGTGTTTTAAGCAAGAACATGTTCAGCCCCCACTTCGAAATTCTCCCCGCTTCTTGGAGCTCCTTAGATTTTTTAGTCCAAAAGTAGACCAAAGACAGTCAATGACTTTCACACACAAAGTCAATGCGTCAGTGTGTCAGGTTGGATATAAATGGAAGTTGATAAATTCGACTCGAGGGAGACTCAGACCTCCAGTTTGGTGTTGCCATTCTTGGGCTAAATAAACTGGAGTTGGACTTACTCGGCAGATGAAAGTCCTGTGTGAACTTTTTCATAATCGAATTTTAGTCGTACAGTATATTCAGGGGCGTAGCGAAGGTGTAATCTTCAAGGGCGGGGTTGTAGAGATCATGTTTTGCCGACAGATCTGGTGATGCGTAAAACGAGCGTGAAGCGCGAGCTTTAGCGAGTGGGGTCCAGCCAGGGGACCGCCTTAGGGCCCCTGGTGGGGTTCAGGGGCAAAACCCCGGTGGGGGCCCAGGGAGCGAAGCCCCCATAAGCTCTGAGGTTTTAGCATATTTCTGGGTAAAAAAATTAAGTCCCAGGATAGGTATGTTTTAAATCATGATACATTAATCAATGCAAAGATTCCTAATAATGTTAATGTGTTAGGCAATTCCTCCCGTTATGCCACTATACTTCAGGAGCTGAACCTGAACTTGAACACTATGCGTTCAGCGTTTGAACACTATGCGTTCAGCGTTTGAACACTATGCGTTCAGCGTTTGAACACTAT
>WURT03041883.1:0-14723 GCA_009936505.3 Holothuria glaberrima
TATATTATATGGCTCGTATTTATTAAAGATGTCTACGCAGCTTATCAAGGTTAATAATTTTGGTCCTTCACATAGTATCAAACTGTTTCCATTGTAGTGAAATTAACGTTTTGACAGTGTTAGAAACAACATAATAAGGCTACCGAGGCCTAGTGACCATTTGCTATACAAATCACATACATTCATGGAACTGTATGTGTGAAGGGGAAATGAGCAAGAGAGAATTTCTAATTACACCCTTGTTGTTTTAACCTTTACCCTTATTACGCTGCCTTTGTCTTCAAATTTCACGTTTTTAATCGCTAAAGTGACACGTAGTACTAGTTTTTCTCAATAGTGTAAGTTGTATTCTCATTACTGTTTACTCTAATCTCCATAATTAGACTTTTTTCATGATTTTGTCTTTTAATCTTATTAAGTTGTCCTCTTAAATTAAACTAATAAGATCAAAAGCCAAAACCACGGGACTCAAGGTGAAAATATTACATTTTAAATCCCAGAAGTGACATAAGAAGGAAGTGGACAAATTATAGAAAGTACAAATTTTGGCTCTTACCTTATTACTAATGAGACTAAAAGTCAAAAACATATCTGTGGTAAAACTTTCATAATTGAGGCTATTTAAGTTAAACTAATGATATCAAAGTAAAACTTTTGAGATTAAAATTCTCAATATTGACACTTAAAAAAAGTAAAAAATTTTGGTTTTGAACTTTTTACCTCATACTGACACTTTAATCACATTGTCTTGACTTTTGGTATCATGACCATGACCCGTACAGTCAAACTGATGAGATAAATGCTCATATCAGAAGATGACAATTAAAAAATGTGACTTTTAATCTAATTCTCCCCTTGGTGAAGAAAAATGGCTTTATCTTGATTAAAAATATTACAACTAGTACTTTGGCTTTAACATTAATAATGTATGTTTATAACCTCATTATTCTGACATGAAGAGCACCAAACATTTCATTAAAATTGAGAATGATTAAGCTAAAACCCACACTAATTTCTCTAGTAAAAATGAGACCGACGGTAAATGGTTTGACTTTTTGAAGTCGATGTAATAACATAAAAATACGAAATTGAACATCTCTTCCCAAACAGTGAAATAAAATTCTAAAACAAAGTATTGAAATGAAGGTTAAAATTTTATAAATTTTTGTAAATTTTTGTAACATAATGATGTAACTGTCAATAAAATGGACATAAGCCAACTATATAGACTTTGAAGATAACATTATTCAATTATAGGTAACACTATTAACGTAACAAAAAAATGTGACTTTTCCAAAGTCAACATGATGAGATCAAAGTAAAACTAATGACATTAAGAGTCACATTTTGAGATAAATGTCCGTAGTGTATACATTTTTAGATCAAAATGATGCGACCAAATATTAAATATAAAATCTTAAAATCTTTGATATCCTAACTCAAACGTTTTACTTTTGAAGTCAAAATTACATGCTATTAAAGGTGACACAGTTCACATTGAACGTCACTGTTTTCAAAGTCACAATAATGAGAGTAAGGCCTCAAAAGAATGACATTTTTGCGACTCCCAGATTCAAAGTCAACAAATTTTGTCCAAAAGGAAAAACTATGGGTTCTTAAATTCAATATATAACGGTTTTAAATCCAAATTATGTCTCTTCCATGACCTTATCATAAAGCCCCTTAACGACCTATCCAACCATCCGAGCCCTCAGTTAAGAAAAATCTATCAAGGGACCAATTTATCAGAGTGCACGAACATTTACCAATTATAATTTTTTTCTTATTGCTTTCTCAAAAACAAAGATAGTTGTGAATACCATTTTATAATTATGACCATTATATAAATTATGACTTTCAAAAGTGTATTGTTGCATTTTAGATACCCATATTTCTAAAACTCAATCTTTCTGTAGTTTCGACTCTAGTATTATGTTGAATGCTTATTTGGCCATAAATCACTTCATATGCAAATTTCCAGCTTTGTATCTGGTTTCTGTGAAAAGTTATTTGTCCTGCAAATGCACTTGAAATGTTTTCGATCCAACCTATCTTATTGGTTTGCGCAATACATCCAGAGGGCTGTAAATTCTGAACCGCTGAAGCTATGGGTTAGAAACTTCAAGCTCGTTAAGTATCATTTAACTGTGTGCTAAATTTAAAAAAAATAAGTCTAAATGTCTTCACTAGTTGTACATTCACCTTACCAGCTTAGTTAAAAGTGCTTTCCAAAGCGGGCCTTTGGAAAAGTGGCAAAGATGGCCGCAACACTTTGCCAAAGTATCAATCTGTGATAACAAGTTTATGCAAAGACCTTCAAATTAGGGCCTATTGATATGCTATCATGACCAAAACATTTTACACATACCTAACGGCCAAATGTAGGTCTTACAAATGTGTATACTGCAGGGTACAAAAACACCTGGTCATACACACATGACCGCCATTATCGTTACTAGACAAATATATGGTGGCCTTTCACTTAAGATCTTTAAATATGTGCTGAGTCCAATGCTCTCAAGTTTGTAACGGCAATAACTTTTCGTACACAGTAATGTTTCAAAACATATTGAAAACAAAACTAACGGCGTCCATTTGAAATATGTCTTTAGATATGTCTGAAATTAACAATCATATTTTCCATTTTTCAAAGCACATAGTTACAATTAGATTTTACCGATTTGTTTCAATTCTTTCACAAGGCTATCTACAACTTGGGTTTTCAAAAACTAAATGAAGACGAGAAACGTTAGCGTGACTAAAAGCCACAAGACTCTTTCTTAAGTTGAAAGAATACAGATAATGAATCTTAAAAGAATTTTAAACATCAAAATTTAGTCTTGAATAAATTGGTACGCTTCCGAGGTTACCTTGATGAGTTTAAGCCCACATTGTCCCTAGGCTTATACAGAAAAGATAAAGTATAATTTTATAACTTTCGGTGTTATCTTCAGGGTTTTATCACTCTGTTTCACCAGAGAAGTTAACACAAGAACAAAACCTGCATATATCCCAACAGGGTGGTGCCAGGTGGGGGCAGGGTCATGGCTCCCGACGGGGAAAGGCTCCCGACGGGGAAAGCTGTCTCCAAGTGGGGAATTTTTACATTTTCGTCAGGAAGTCTTAGTCGATACGATAAAGTATGCAGTCCCCGACGGCGACTTAGTTGCCCGGACGGCTTACCCGTTTTTGCTCTCAAGAAGACAATATCTATTATAAGAAACAATATTTTCGGCGTCCTACGCTCGCTGTAAAGTCGCTCTAGTTTAATCAATAGTTCCATTCTACATACTTAGCTAAATAGAACAATTTCCTGTCCACCTTACCAAGTAACATGAAGGCAGAGTGAAAAGTTTATATAGAAGTAAATTTCATTCCATGTCGCAAAGCCCAGTTAGCCATTCTCTCGCGTGTGTCATGCGCGGTACGGTCAGTTGGTGAGCGACTCACGAAGTAAAGTTTGGCTATTTCATAGGGTAGTCCAGGTGGTTTCGATAAAATGTATGTAATCTCCGATATGGTCTACAACCCCCACATTGTTTCTTATTTTGTTCTTGATGATTACGTATGTATTTTTGTGAAAGGCTACCATAAATATTCGCGCGCTTTGCAATTTCACGTTTCATTTTCAAAAGAACACTATCAGTGCGTAACTCGGCTCTTGAAGTTTTGAGTGACATTATGCAAAATATGCCCTGCAATTGCAAGGCATAGTAAGGCTTCTTCATATCCCATAATCACCACCCCCTCGACATACAGATTGTCGAAACTTAGGGTCACTGGCATGATCCGGCCTCCTATGGGGAAATTCTGTTGCCGCCCATGGTCGGATAACTTATTTTGGCTTTTTAAAGGGTCATTTCTGCGATAAAATCGAAAATTTTCGGTAAGCTTTTTGTCGGGCAAATATTCGATACACTTTGTCCACTCTTTCTCAATTCCGTTACTTATATCTTAATATAGTACTAACCTTTTTCACCCTTTCAAGTAACTTAATAAGTAGAAAACATGCATGGATTTACGAAAAAGTCGGGCATTTCACCTCATTTCGCTAAATCTAGTCAATGTTCTCTTGTGTTTGTCGTGCGGTACGGCTAGTGACTCTAGAAGTGAAGTACAATGTAAGTCATGCCCGATAGGGCCCAACTGCCTGGACAACTCACATGTATAAGGTTTAGATAAATACAGAATTCTTTTTAGCGTATACTTACTTAAAAGATTTTCGTGCGCTTTATGCGCTTTGCATTCTAACAGTTTAGATTACACAAAAAACATTAAATCAGATCAAAACTATGCTCCTCTAGTATACACACTTTATAATATATATGCCCCATATAAAATATATGGCACAGGTTTTCTTCAGATCCCTCCTCAGCAACTCCGCGACGGCATTGAGACTGTCGGGGCATCGGGTCGTTGCACCTCGTTGGGCAAGTACTGGCGCCACTCCTGTGTCCAGAAAAATTGTACTGTCATATAAAATTTGCTGTTACAGTGCCTCGCTTAATACGAAATTACAACTTACATTTAGGGCTGTGACATAAAAATGTAAACGTGATGAAATGGTAGTAAAAGGATGTGCGTACATTAAGGCTTCTCCATATTCTCCTGACAATTTATGTCACTCTGTCAACATGTACACAAGACACGTTAGTGTAGCTTCTAAGTACTTGAAGAAGTTTGCGAGACGTTCACCTACTTATCATCTCCTTTATTCCAATCCTTTTCCCTTGATTATCCCGATGACATAAACCTGTCCGAGAAAATTGGTCACGACGCTTGAAACCACTCTCTTGAGTTGTTATGGAAGCAATGCCCTTTTTTCGTTTGGTTTGATTCAACTTGGTTCACTGGAATTCGATTGGAAATAATCTATCATCGCATGTGAATTGTCGAACCATTTCTACATGGTATCCCACAAGCTAAGAACGTATATTTGTTAATACAATATTCTGATGGCTTCTTTGGTTCACCTAAATGAATTTTCTGTAACAAAGTTTCAACGAAGTTTAGATCTAAAATTATAGTTGCATAGTTTAAAAAGACATCATGGGCTGTGTGGCAGAATGTTTGACTTCAACGTGTGGTCTACTTTGTTGACTTAACAGACTGGCCCTTGTCATTTAACACTTTTTGGCTGATCGGTAACCGTTCTCTGTGTCAACTGCATCGGTATGTTTGCTGTCGGAAAGTTCGATACAAAAAAGATTATTGAGCTTCTCAAAAATTTGATTCTGGTCTTCAGAGAAAATATAACCGAATTTATACGTTTTAATTGCAATTAACTTTCTGACAGCGAGTTATATTTGTCAGCGAAATTTAACCTGTGTCACCTTACAAATAAATCTTCAAAATTGCTTTATCAGAGAATAAATGCTTGTTTGAATTTCTTCAACAGGGTCAAACTCAAGTGCACGCCTGACAGCAACCTGTAGCTTGAAAATTAGAAACAACTTATATTGGTTAACCACTCCTACTCTGACTTTTTGTTTCGATTATGAAACCGATAGGAACGTCTTCACACAGCCAGGGGGTGGGATATAGGAAGCCAAATTAATACAATGGTAACGTTTAAATTTCTAAGGGAGCGAAATTGTTCCAGCGGTGGCTCTCCCTCACGGCTCCTTGGCTACGGGATTGTAATAGTCTTAAAAGAGATTGCTTATACTATATGGTTGCATTGACTTGTCATCGTATGTTTTGCCAATATTTAATTGTCCCTGAAAGATTAAACACTGTTAACCTCGTTAAGTTTATAGTGTGGACATTTGTGCAATGGTTTGTGTGCGGTAATGGTTTCCTACTTCATGATAGATAATATATACTTTTAATAGCCGTACAACCACGTTATCAACATCATCGTAATCATAATTGTGTACTGACCTAAAAAGTTCGGGCAGTGCCAGTATCGTCACTGCTAGTTTTTTTTTGAAGGTTTTTCTACCTTGCTTCCTTCAGCCGGTCCCAATTCCTGAGAAAAGTGACAAGAATAATTACTCCTGTATGATCAATAAAATACCCCTGATGCCCTTGAAGTTGCAAAAGTCATTCCAATCTTATTTTAGATTTTACTTTTTTTCTCCGTGAAGGAAATTCAAACGCTCGCATAGACAATACGAAAGTACAAAACTGGAACATAAGAAAGCCAACGTGCTACACTAAAATCACAAGGGGATAATCGACAAAAACCAACCGCACTACCACCCCGCAGAGAGCGCCCCACCAGCTCGAAACACTGGTCATTATAAAAGAGAAAAAGAGGAAAAGGGAGCGAGAACACACATTACAACAAAACCTTTACTTATAGGAATGAGAGGGCTTCAAACTTGAAGTGTAAAAAAATAAAAATCAATAACGATGAATATTCTTATTAAAAAACCATTATTGAACTATGGAAAAAAGAATTCCCGTGACGATTTCTGTGACGTAATCATTAAAGGGAGACTTTCTGTGGACTTTTCCATAAGTTGATGGTGCAATGGGCGGCTACCGCCGTTCAAAATGAAGTTAATTTTATATATTAAGAGACACTGGTGGAGGGAATCAACTTTACTCAGCGACCCTTCTACCAAAGCTGCAACTTTCTCAATAGTACGATCAACGCATCATCTCTTTCTTTTAAACATTTTCTCCCCCATTAAATTAAAAAAACCCCTCCAACTATACAAAGAGAAGCATCATAAAAGATCTGGAAAATCTCAAAACTTACATTAAGAGAAAATAACTTCCCTGAACAGTACAACCTGGAATGCATTTTCTAAATGTAACATCAACATGATCACCACAAGTAAGTTTATTATTCATAACTACCGTAAGATATTTAAAAGAAGAAATGCGTTCGACTTTAGTACGGTTGATAATTACCGGTGGTGGCAAAATAAAATTCTTAGGGAAATCAATGATCATTCCTTTCGTTTTTGTAACATTTAAATCAAGGAAGTAAGAATTTCAATACTTAACAAAGTTACCAGGCCGACGGAGATATGCACACTGTCATTATCACTGACAATACCACCTGTCATCAGTCCGAAAATATTCTCCTTTTTTAGAGAAAAAAGTTCTCCCGGACGGGGGAAAACTTATGTTCCACACAGTATAAAGGCTTTCTAGCCTAACATAGACAAGGCTTAACCAGAACGAAAACCACTCATTAATTTTCGTTTTTATCAAAAACGGCATGGCGAACGATCATTTAGTACGTGGCTTTTCGGTATTTATGACAATACACCTACCGAATGTGCATTAACTTTCATAAAAATAGACTGGTATACTTTGCAAGAGGTTTTTAAAAGCTATTTGCCATGGAAAATGTGCTCAAAACGCATAAAATTGTGGGTAAAATAGGGAAATGGAAAAAAGGAGATTCTCCCAAACGGAGAAATATCCCGAACTGGTCATAAGAGTATCATCGGCGAATTTGACGAGATTACATTCCTATACTCAAAATTTACAATCGTAGTTATGAAAAGTGAAAAGAAACGGTGCGAATAGTTACTGTGCCCTGAGGATTCCCCGTATAAAATTGCATTACACTTGAACTTCAGGAATGGCTTGGTTTAACTTACTGAGGCCTACTTTTAATTATTAGCTCATACATGGGCTGAATGGTGTTAAACGCGGTCGACAAAAAACAATAATATCCCATGCAGAGATTCCGTAATTAGTTTGCTCTAAGTGTGAATATAACATATAATGTACTCTGATTTATGACCATGTTAACAAGATATGAATGTCTGAGTTTTTGCTCATGGATAGTTAACTTTTGATTACCTAAATTTAAGCACAGCTACATAATTGTGTTCACAATGAAATTTCATTGACAACTAAGAACAAGAATACACCCACGTTGTAAGGAATCATTAAGCCTTTTGGCTTTCTGGTTTGTTTCGTTGTGTTTATTGTGTTTTTAAAATTCCAACACACGTCGTGTTTAATTTTATGCATAAATATTCCTGTATGTGTATACGTGTGTCACAACGGATCGACGGAAAAAAGTTCAACATTTGAAACACCTTTTTCATTAAAATGCTTTGTACATATTTTCAACGAGTGCAGTCAAAACAGGTGCAGGGGTAAAACACGTCCTCCCGGCAGGCAAATGAAAGCCACAAAGATAAGAATTTAAAACGTTCATGGAAACTATATCCTACTTTTCTTAATATTTCTGAAATGTTGAAATGTTTAAGAATTCTCTTCACATTGTCCTATGTCGTAGAACCAAGCATCGACCAATTCAAAAACCTGATAACATTCAAAGAATTTCTTGAAACTTGGTGAGAAAAAATTAAGTGACAAAATTGTGGGCGAAATTTGATAAGTATTGATACTAGTCAACGTTTGAATTGACGAGCAGCTATTAATACAAATTCTCCTTTTGGCTAAGACCATGTGTAGTATATGTTCTTTTCAGCCACTCTAAAATGAAGCCACACATGATAAACCCACTATTAAGTGGTCTAAAGATCAAAAGGTTGGTCTCCGTCAGTCTTGGTGTTCATTCGGTGACGTAGATCCTTCAGGAAGCAGATCTCCTTTGGAAGTAACGTTCAGTTTTGTCCCTCACCTCTTCGTCAGAGAGTCGATGGGACTTTGGAAAGGTATCAGTTATTTTAAATTTAATGGACTTTCAAACAGTTATGACAAACACAAGTAAAGACAGAGCATAAGAAATTGCTTTTGCAAATCTAAGTTATAGTGATTTGCAAGTGGGGCTTGTTTGGTTGCAACCCGACTATTTTCTCTCTTTAACATGAGTAACCAAGTCGCTATTTAGAAAGTTTCGATTTAATTCTTTTATTAAAATCTTTACTGAAGATGCTTTAGATTACCTTCACATGATAATTCTTACCGATTTACAACACCCGAAAGTGGTATCAACATATGCCTACTAATTTAGTTAAAAGATTTTTTTTTACACTAGACTATCCACACACATCTTGTCATCATGATTTCGTAATATCCTTTTTTTTGAAAACATAACGCTTGCATCGAGATTGCATTCATTGCCAATACTACTTACATTATCAACTATTGATCTATTACATCAAACGTCACTAACCTTGTTTACTGTCGTATCATCGTTGGCTTCACTGCCCTCTCCAGCAGATGGTTTAGTTTTGCTAGTTTTGCGTTCCAACGCATTTTTTAGCTGCTGCAAAAACTTGAAAGAAAGGGGAAATAAATGAAATTTCAGGCTTGTTGCAGCAAACATTATAACAAGTTATAATAAAACTTGTCAAGTACTTCGTTGGTCAGATTTTTGACAGTATTTTGCGGAAAATGTTATTAACACGTAAATGTGTAGCGCATGCACGATGCTTATTGAAGTTTTCAATAAAACGAATCCAGAGACTGCTTACTCTTCTGAATAAATATTGACATATTAAAGTGTCTTTGCTTATCAATTGACGTAAAGTAATTATTTCTGTAGCACTGTCAGTAAAAACCGATCGCCACTGTCAAAGTAAGGAGTTCTCTGCAAAATGATAAGCACTCAAGTATAGGGTCTATTTTCAGTTAACATGTACATCATAACAACATATTATTTTAAATGGTGCAAAAATTTAAACCTTACTTCACTTGTAATATCTGTAATTGCCGAGACCTTCTCTCTAGCTTGCTGTAGTCCGTTGATCCAAGAATTGACAATTTCCTCAACCTGAAAACATCAAGACATTCAGAGAATTTGTAAAACTCTAGAGACAAAAAAAAATGTTTATTAGAACGAATGAGTGGAGAAAAATTAAAAAAGCTGTAATTTCTTAGCGACATTAGAATTGAATAACAATTGTTACTAAACCTTGAATACCAATATTTAACCTAAGCAGCATTGAAAACTGATGGCAAAGCATGAGAAAATTTGGAATCTCAACTGGAAATTATTAGGTCTCAAACTACTTTGCAAAATCGACTGTAGTCTCCCTTGAATTCACTCAACGAAGCTTCGTTTACAACGTTCTTCATTTGCTGCTTTGTTTAGCATGCTTTGGATGATCTCCTCACATCCTCATGGCTACCAAATTGCAAGGTGTAGTCATATTTATAAAATTTATTTATAGAAACTACACTCTAGATTACCCAGACTAATTTTGTTATCAATGTTTGATGCAATTTGTTATTTATGAAAAAGTACAAAAGTTACACTTTCTATGAGGTTAAATTCAATACCATCACAACCTATAACACCGTGTATTAGCCAAGAGGATCGAAGGATACTAACCTCCTTTACTTTTGTTTTGTCTGTGGCTTCATTGATTTCTCTCTCAAGGTTTTGAACCTTGCTTCCCAGTGCATTTTTTAGTTTCTCCGAAAACTTGAGAAAAAAGTGGAATACATTGTGAAGAACATTCAAATAAAAATTTTGCCATTAACATATAAACGAAAACCGATAATACTTATAAGTTTTGGTTGTAAAATCGACATTAATTTGAGAAAACGATGTTTCCGATCATTCTTATCGGAACTTCGTGACGTAATAATTAATTAAGGAAATTTTTTAACGATAACGCACCCTGAGATTATTTTCTACGTTCGCCAGACATTGAATTATTAAAGGATGTATACGAATCGCAGATCAAGTGAATCCTATATCTTTATTTTATTCTTGTCTTTTTTTCTTTTGTGTAATGAATAAAAAGTCAGTTTAACTATTACTTTTGTAATATCTATCAAACAACCAAATCGGTCATTAACAAAGTAACATTTTTTACAACACTGTATGGACTGAAATCAAAGTAAGGGGGGTTTAATAAATTCGTACATCGAAAGGCATCCTTTAGTTTTTTGAAAAAATTTGAAGAGAGATTGGAATACGTTATGAAATAATGAAAATTAAAGGATAATATTTTGTACGGGTTTGTTAGTCGAAAGATATAGGGTTTTTTAGTTAAACGATATTTGCGATCATCCACATCGGGAATTCATGACTTGACTTCCATTTCGTGGGTAATTTTAGACAATAACGCTTTCTAAGATTAGCCCTAAATATTATTATATCTAAACCTCGAGAATTTATTGAAGGATATGTTCCCATCCAAGGTTTAGTGAAAAGTCTTAATCTTTCGTTTACTTTCGTCTATATTTCTTACTGTGAATTGGAGAAAGAAAAGGCACATAATAATTACTAAAGTAATAGCTATCAAGAAGAGCTATCGATCATTAACTAAGTAACATTTTTTTCCAACACTGTGTGGTATAAAATGAAAGCAAGGGTGGAAAAAATAATTTGTACATCGAAAGGCATGATAAATTGTGAAAGATAATTTTAAAGTAGAAAAGTAGGGAGAGAGATCCTACGTCGCCATTTATTTCTGTTAGTGTTGAGCACATCTCTTTAACTTGTTCTATGCCTTTGATCCAAGCATCGCACAATTCCCAAACCTGTTAATGCCAAAATATTAAGAGAAGTTTAAGTATCTGAGAGATAAAAAGAAAGTAAAGTTCGGAATAGTCGGGCAAATTAATAAGAAAGAATTGATAGTCAAAGTTCAAATTGATTAGCAATTACTCCAGCCGAAATATCATTTATAAAGTTCAATAGACTGTGCATTTGGGAATCAGGCTCAGACTTTTGAATACTTTTTACGAGCCAAGTAAAAACTGAAATTGAAAATGATGCTTGCTGAATCTTCAACTGCAATGCAAGTCCAACCGTTTCCTCCTTTGAAATAAACGACGTTGCTGTTTGAAAAGTTTCAATTGTTACTTGTTTGTCAATTATTGATTGGAAATGCTTGATACTATTATCATTTCATAATCCTAATCAAATCGCAATTCCTGAAAGTTAACAGTGACGTCATTATATTCCAAACATTTGTTGAAAAACGCTCCAGTCTTAACTATCTAGAACCATCTTTTCATCAACGTTTCAGATACCGAAGTTGGTTATTTATGAAAGAGTTACGCTTATTTTGCTTTATACGAGGCTTTATTCCACATCATCACTACATGTAATACCATGTATTGACCAAGAAGATCAAACGTTACTAACCTCCTTCACTTTTGTTTCATGTTTAGCTTGATTGATTTCTTCCTCAAGATTTTCAAGCTTGTGTTCCAGAGAACCTTTTAGTTCCCTAGTAAACTTGAGGAGAAAGATAATAACTTGTAAAATAATTTAAATTTCAAAATACTGAAGCAAGCTTTAAGGCAAGCATACATAATATTTTTCAAAGATTTTGTTGGTCGGAAAGTGGATGTTTCGTGTGGTTAAACGATATTTGCAATCATTCAAATAAGAAGCTCATGACGTTTCTAACAAAGAAATATGTAACAATAACGATTTCTGACAGTTTTTTTTTACTCTCTCAAAACATGGAAACAGTAATGTATCTGTACCCATTGCTGGGTAATTTAACATCTACATTTTTATTTTACCTTCATCTAGATGTTCTTTTGTGTATTGAACAAACAAAAGTGAACTGAACTAATTACTCCTGTTGTATTAGTTAATGAAAGAAATTGGTCATTTACAAAGTAAGGTTTTAAAGAGAGTGGGTAAGAAGGGAAACTTAAATGCACAGTATGTTATGTAAGATGCTTTAAAGAAGTACAACGTGAATGAAAAACTTACTTCGTCATTTATTTCTGTAAGTTTTGAACCCTTCTCTTCAACTTGTTCTATGCTACAAGTCCAGTCACTGGTGGATTTCATAGCCTGGCAATGTCAAAAATTTCAGTTAATATAGGGAAACTTGAAAAGATAAAACATCAAACCATACAGTAATACATTCCATATAGTATTCTTTTAACAAAATATTTATTTATCAAAGGTTGTACACTGGATATGAGTATCGCAAAATATACCAGCAGAAAGACTCAAGATTTTTCTCTAGAGAGGTATTAACCATATCTTAAGAACTGAATACAGAGAAAGAGTATATTCGTCTACTGAAGACAGGGAGAAAGACACTGTGATTCAGTGTAGAGACAAATCAAGTTGTGAATGTTTGTACCAAGTAATGCTTCCTTTACCATTGTGAAACGCAAACTTCATTATCAACACTACTTAATTTTTTCACAACGGAGTAACAAAATGAAAAGTTACCAACCGCTTTTATCGTCGGTATATCAGTGCTTCCTGTGGTTTTTTCAATGGGTTCTTTTAATTTGCCTTTCAACGCTTTTACAAGTTTCTGTGAAAATTTCAAACAGAAACAAATTAACGAAAGCTTAATCGTCAACACTGAACAATAACCTAAATTTTTTTTGAACAATTGTGCAGATTCAAACTTCTCTTTGTGATAATGCAACTGTTTAAATATGTATATATATATATATATAGACTCTCTTAAGATTATCAGTAGTAAGAACATACTGACTAGAGGTGGAGTGTTATTTAAATTGTAAAAAAAACGATTCAAGAATTTAACTTATTAGTTGTTTTAGTTTAAAAACAGGCTCGAAATTTTCTTGCCGAATTCCACGTACGTCCTCAGGAGTAGGGTCTATACTGTCACTTCACAGAAGCAAATTAACGAAAGCTTAATCGTCAATACTGAACAAGAACCTAAATTTTCTTTGAACAATTGTGCAGATTCAACATGCTTTTTGTGATACTGCAACTGTTTAAATATATATGGACTCTCTAAAGATTATCAGTAGTAAGAACATACTGACTTGAGGTGGAGTGTTATTTAAATTGTAAATGACAATTCAAGAATAAGACTTATTGGTTGTTTTAGTTTAAACAGAGGCTCGAAATTTTCTTGCCGAATTCCACGTACGTTCTCATGAGTAGGGTCTATACTTTCACTTCACATGCTCATCGCAAATATACTTCTATGAACCTTTAATTCAAACTAAACCTTACTTCGGTTGAAATATCTTTAAATGCTGCGCTCTTCTGTTTGACTTGCTCTGCTTCGTTGATCCAAGCGTTGAACAATTCCACGGCCTGATAACGTGAAGAAATTGGGAGAAGTTTTAAAATTTGAGATACAAAATGGGACTAATGTTCGAAATTGTGGGAAAATTTGATATAAAAAGACCAAATTGATTAGCTGGTACACCAGCCTAATTATCATTTACTACATTTAACAGACTGAGCATGAAGACTTACTTTGGTACATTTATTCTCGCGTGTTCTGTCAGTTGATTACGTTGGCAACGTAAAGTAAAATAGATCAGGAAACGGGGTTTGCTGAGTATCAAACTACGATGCGAACCCGACTGTTTCCCCCCTCGACCTTAAACAGCAACGTCGCTGTTTGAAACGTTTCAAGTTGTTACTTGTTTGACAAACTTTTGTTGCAAATTGCAATACATGAAACTTAATAATGATATCAGGGTCAAATGTAAATGTGTTCATTGCAAATGTGTAAAAATGTTCTTCAATTATCAGAGGAAATTTTTACATGATTGTGTAGGGCACATATTGAGTTCATTTTTTCGTAGTTGAAAAATCCACAATTTTTTGTATTTCATGTGAAATTGGGGGTAAAAATGAGGACAATGTTATTTCGTTGCAACGGGACGGAAATATCTTCATTCATTAGCATCACTGAATGGTATTGATGTCATATAGTTTCTTCTCACCAGGTAATTTTTAATGCTAGGAGATTAATGAAATTGCATGAAATAAGTTTCTCTATCTAAGGTATATTCGATCAATCGCGACGTTTGTGGTACTGAATTTCGTCCCATATCATTTTGGGGCCTCTTTTGTCCATTTCTCTACAAAAATGGTGACAGGATGAGAAATAATTGTAATGAACTATCACTAA
>WURT03041894.1:0-14722 GCA_009936505.3 Holothuria glaberrima
AGATCTCGCGCAGGGGATCAAATGGGAACGCTCTTGCGGTTAGTCACAGACTTTTCCAGTTGACTGAGCTTGGGGGGGATCAGCATGGGGGGGTTCAAGTGGGAACACGGCCATTAAGTTCACTTAAAGTCCTGTACTTAAACCCAAGCAGCTGTTGCTTACTCTAATGTTACAGTAGTATGTAAGCAAGAATTTTCCTCTCTCTCTGCAAAAAGAAGTATCTGTAGTAATTAAATTGAGTTCAAAGATCCATCCTGTATACATCAAGGTGGAAAAATCAGTCAATATACTGTTTGGCCATCTTTGTGAACAACACACTTTGTTCAAGCAATGAGTATAATGTCAGTCAAACATGAATTGTCTAGTGGAATCTGTGTACAGGATCAGGAAAGTTTTTACTTGTACACACTTAAAGCACAGTGAAAACAGTCTAAATAATCCAAAAGTTTACGTTTTTGCTGTGGAGTCGTACAATATTTGTCCATTTTTGTTATCATTTTCACAAGAAATAAAATGTTCCTGGAGGGATAAAAGATGTGTGCATTATTTCAAATTATGAAAAAAGGCCAACTTTTTATGAAAAAATGATTGGTGTTTATTCTCTTCCAAAGTATCCTCTGGGAGAAAGGGAGGAAAGGAGAGAGGGAAGGTGTCTGAAGAAAGAAAATATTTTGTACTTTTGGTGACCTCAAAGTATTAAAGCTGTGCAGATAATTGGCCTCCAAAAGAAAAATGTCAAAGGGAGGAAAAACTATTTGAAATATCCTGTCTTAAATAATATAAAACATGTAAAGGGGGAATAGGGATAGTCCAAAAAAAAATGGAAAAGGAGTTGTTTTACCAATGTTCGCAGAAAGTTTCCCTCATAAAAGGTTAATGAAACTTTTTTCAAGTTTTTTAAGTTAATCTACTCTTTAGTCAAGGTAATGATAGTCCATTATGGGAAAAGATTTTAAAGTTAAGTGTGCTGGAAAAATGTTGGATAAAGTTGGCGATACTGTTTGCAGATCTACTGACTACTAAGGTCTCCACATGTTTGGGATCCTGGCTGCTGAAAAATTCGTTGAATTTGTAGAAAGTAACTAGTGTTGGTGTAAGAAGGGTGAAAATGATTTTTGGGCAGAATTAGTTAAAAAATGATTCAAGTTGGACTGGAGAGCAGTTAGAACCCTGAGGCCTTGCTAGCCTGGTACAAAGAAAGTGTAACAGGTAGGAATAGAAAATCAATATGTAGGCATCTTTTTGAAGGCAGACACTCACTTTCCTATGCACATTTTTTGGTTAGGGGTAACCAAAATTATTACTTGGTGACTGCTCTTTAATTGACATCACAGTCAGAAAATTTAAAGAAAGGCGAAGTAGCTCATTTTTTTCACAGACATACACTTACCCCTTTCTACATCTAATTTGCATTCAATTTGTGCTTCGCTCGCTTCCCACAGTAGTTGGTGGACAATGGGGGAGCTGTGCTAAAACTACTCCAGCTAGCATTCGGAGCACAAATTGAATGCAAATTAGATGCAGCAAGGGGTAAGTGCAGTTGCTTGTGAATACCCACACCAGTAAGGTAGGGGATTGGGGATTTCACAGCATAAAGGAGTATTCTTACTACACATTAGGGCCTTGTATGCTCACCAGGGTATGTCCTTGTGCTAAAGAAGGTTTAGGTCTGAACAAAGAAGAGCTTAGGACAATCTGGGAGGGGCTTTAGAATTAACTTAGTTCAGAGAGTTAAAATTGTCTGGTTCAAGGAAATTTCCCCTTAAAGTCTCATGTTCCCTTGAGGTCATAAGTATAAAGTACATTTGGTAGTAGTTAAAGGTTTTTCCCTGCCATGGGAGGTAACCATGTGGACTTTTCTCAAAAAGCTGTTGTAGGTTAGATATCTAAAATACCACCAAACTTCACTTCAAGGCTGTGGGACAATATAAAGTGGATCATCTTTATAACAAGTACCCAACCTTCATTGGAAGAGGTATCCTAAAATGGTCAGGTTATAAGGCCCTCTCCTCCCCCCCGCCTTCCAATCCCCAGTCATCTTCATTCTCAATGCATAGTCTCAGACTCATTCCAGTTAATCCAAGTTCAAGTAGATAAAAAAGCAGTGACAGTTTAAGTTACTAACTGGAGGTTATTTTCCAGGTTGTTAGCTTCCCAGGCTGCTTAAAGTTTGTCAGGCTTCTCATTAAAGAATGGTCTAAGCCTTTACTCTCTGACATGACCTTCTAATGAAAAAGATCTCCTATTTGAGCAAAAAAGTTTATTTGGTTACCTGGTATAACATTTTTATTTTATGCCCTTCTGGGTTTCTCTGGCATTGGTGGTTACCTAGCATTCTAAAGTGATTTCCTCAAAAGCCAGATAATTGAGTAAAGAAACAAGACCCTGAAGTCTTCTGCCTTGGTCAAGTATGGTTGAAGAAATATACCCTTTTTTTGTATCATTTGATGGTTAGAAAAAGATCAGAATTAAATTGACTTGTTGAATGATGTTGACAGTCTGGAGCCCCCAAATAGTCAAGGATTTATTGTAACACAGTTCTTAAAGTGTGCTGCCATTTTTTTTGGCTGTTACTTCACTGATTACACAAGAGACAATTTTGCTCAACATTTTCAGTTTACTCAAAAGTTTCAGAGCTGTTTTTCATTCCATTTTTGGATCCTTTTTTTATTTCATTGGATTTCTTTTCATTATCATTGGGATATGGAGGACTTTCCTCACACCATGCAGCAGTATCCTTTTTCCTTTGGGGTGTTTTGGGAGTTTGTTTGCTCTATTTCAGGCTTGGCATCTCCCTTTTGGTGGTTAGGCTGGCTAGCCTAATCATTTGGGTAATAGGTAAGGTAAGTAGGGCTCCCATATTCACACACCAAAGTAAAATTAGGTGATTTTTGTGTGAAAATACAAAGAGTTAATATTGCTAGTTGTACAACAATCATTCTCATTAGTGTCAGATCTTATTATAGGCAAGATCTAAAGAATTGTCCTTATAGGTAGTTCCCATTTATCTTTATGTCATTAAGGCAAATACTGAAGGGCTGAGAACAATTAAAGTGTTTCTAAAAACTGCTGAAAAATGAAACACTTCACCTATAACACTTTTCAAGAAGTGGCTGCCACAGTTGTTTAACTGCCGATGGTTTAGTAAGCCACGTATCTTGTCAGATCAAACCAGATGTTACCTTGATGTAAATGCATTATATAGGTTCTAGTATTTGAGTTAAGAACAACTTTGCTGCAAGGAAATTTGTGTACTTTTGTATGATTTATAAAGTTCCTTCCTTTTTATTAGTATAATTTGAATGGTTCTACGTTCTTTTATTTCATACCCTTATTGGAATAGTTTTTCTATCCTGCATATGGACTCTGACACTACTTGAACCTCTGTCGTAGTCCACGGACTTCTCAAAACAGTTGTACATATTGTAAAAGTTAAGGAAATGTACATAGGCTAGAGTTTAAATTCTTGATTTACATAAACTGTTCACTATTAGCAGTGTTAAGTGAATTATTGGTCAGTAGCAGCTGTTATCAGCAGTAGCTGGCATAAAATTAGTGTTTGTGGTGTATTTAGTCATTGTATATAAAGTTGCCTGCCTGATGTCAAATAGTTTTCCTCTTCATAATCAATATGATCAGGGCTATTTGTGAGGACTTTTTCCTCAAAACAATCGTGAAATATTTGTAAAAATGCTGCAAAGATTTCTCCAAGTGAGTGATTAGTTATGAGAGGGAGGTGCGGCTTAAATTGTCTGATGAACAAAATTAAATATTTTGCTATGTGTATGAAACATTTGATAATCTTGATTCTTTATGCACTATATTCTAGATAAAGATACCAAAAAATTTGAAAAAAGTTAAGGTTTTGTTTTCCGTAGATTGATCACATGATTGTTTTGTTTGTTTATTTGACATTGATAAATTCAGTGTATTTTATGGAGTATCGTGATTCTTATAGCTGGTTTTTGCATGTTAGAGTTGGTGTCACACTGAAATACTGGTTTCGGGTAAACTGTAACTGCAATACTGGAATCGGACATGTAATTATTATTGATTTGACTTCCTAGTTTAAGGGAGGAGGGTATAAGCTATGGTAGCTTTAAAAATCAATAAAAAGTTTTATGCAAAATAAGGTGAAAGTTTACATTATAGAGTTGGTCTGCAAATACACAGTATGCAAGTAAGTTAATTTTGGCCCAAACCTAGCAGTCAGTGTAATTTATAGCTCATATTACATCAACTACTTACAAGTGACAAATTATGGCCAGTTTTTTTTTTTTTTTCCTTTTGGTTTGATCAAAAATGTGTGCCAACTCTTTTTTGTGCTACAATAGTAAAACATTGGCAACATAAAAATATTTAATTTTCAAAGTTGACATGAATTACATTTCAGAATGTTGTATTGCCAAACAAACAGGGTATTATATCATTGATACGTGCATATTCATTTATAGTGTTCATTTTACAAAACGCTTCTTGACAGCAGGTATGATGATCTCTTTCAGTATTTATAAATGTCCAGAAAACTTTTCATAGTGACATAATCAATTCTTAATTAAATCGAAAGAAAAAAGTGTTTTTTGCAGGTCTCATATAAAATTATATCAAAATAGTC
Source organism: Holothuria glaberrima (assembly GCA_009936505.3). Lineage (NCBI taxonomy): Eukaryota > Metazoa > Echinodermata > Holothuroidea > Aspidochirotida > Holothuriidae > Holothuria > Holothuria glaberrima. The sequence continues at coordinate 4,616 of WURT03041894.1, forward strand.
CAAAGCAATTTTTTCTTTTTGCATCACATTTCCCAGTATTGTTTAACCTACAGTTAAGTTTGCAGTCTAGTTGTGACCCATCTTATTACTCTATAAACTATTTGCTTTGGCCACTTACACATATATGAGAATGGATGAAGGGGATACAGGTCTTATGTTTGCCAAAGTGACCTCTAAGGAGAAAGTAAAACTTTGGCAATTTGGAGGTCATGCTCTCCTGTTATCCCCATGAAGGTATTGCCCCTTTATCCCAACATCATATCCCCTTTCCACCTAACCTGTTGAAATTTTGAAGTATTTTGTAAGATTTGGAACTGCTGCAGGTGTCAAGTCATGTTAGAGTTGAACCCAACCTAAATTGCTGTTTGATCTGTACCCCATATTTAGTGCTGACAGTGTTCTGTAGTATGGTACCGTTAACCTCCCTCCCATTGACGTGTGCATACCTATCTTTTATGTGCAAATGTGTTTACAATATTACTGATTTGCCATTGCCAAAATATCTGTCATTGCTATCTTATTTTCAATAAATAATTAAAGGCAAGTAATTATAAAACCAAAGTAGTTCACTTCCTCTAAAATAAAGTTAGTCCTTTTTGAAAAGAGTGGCATATAATTATATATTGAAAATAGGTCAGGAGTGGCTCGACATAAGTTATTTAAACTTGAAAGTGATTTCATGATACAGAAGACAAGAGTGGCAGCCTTGATCAAGTCCTTTACGGTCATCAAGTCATTTACAATCCTGCAAAAATTGTTCTGTCAAGTTTATGTAGAAATTTTCATGAAATCATTCTGAGAAAGACCAAATGTAAGTGCAGTGTATAGATGAGCTTCATTGGGGTGTAAAGGTTAAGGAAAGAGGAGAGGGGCTTAGTTTCTTGTTGGACACCTCTCTGCGATTGTATCCAGATCACCTTTCTGTTGCATCAGAGATGGTGGTTATGTTTCATAAAGTGTTACATTCTATCTTGAGTCTGACTCCAATTAGACTCTTGCATAATGAAGCAAATTAAAGGTCAAGTGTGACTCAATATGATCCATTCCTGTGGGTATTTTCAGGTTCCATGCTGAAGTAAGTAATCACAAAAGATGTGATTGTGAAAACATTCATTCTACCTAAAGTCAAGATACCACCTTGTAGAACTGGAGGGGGCTGATTTTTGTTTTAACTTCTGTATTTTGTTAGGCAGTATTTAACATCAGAAATGGCCCTCCCTGTCAGTATTTTTGTAACAAAAAAAAAAGAAAATGTGTGAAGTTGGCCATATTCAGTGTTGGCCATGGAATGTAGCCAAACGTAGGGTCCATCAGACTTAGGTAAAGCCTGTTTGTTAATTTTTTTTTCTTGTCATGAAATAACCAAAGATTTTTGTTTAAGTGTGCCAAGATACAAGAGAAATGTAGGCTAATTAAATAAGAGTAAAATTTAAAATGCATTCTCTCATGTTCTTTATAGACCACCTGTAAATCAGTGTCAGAATTTATATTTTTAAACACTTTCAAATCATTTCTTCATTTTGAAAGTATGTAAATACTTTTTTGTTTCATAGACATTACTTTCCTATTTTAGTTAACCATGGTTAAATTAATTTATCTCTATTGTCATCATTCTGAAAGAAATATGACAAAGTATTTTGATAAATGACAAATTTCCTTGTGATTTTTACTCCCATTTAAAAATTTTTCAACCGTTTCTTTGCATTCTGCATATTTGCAAAGTAGTGTTGCTACATCACCATCTTGTGTTGAAAATGTGCCAGTTTGGTAGGAATGTATAGTTTGCATAGAAACTGTAGGTCAATGGCTATGTAGTTTAGAATGCCCAAGTAAGGAGCTTTTTCATCCAAAATTTAAATGGAAAAAATAGAAAAAAGATTAAATAGACTAAGAAAATCTCTATCCCTTGTCAGTGTTGTGAAAGTTTGCAAATTGTGTGCAAAGTTTGCTGTAATCATGTGTCAGCATTCAACTATATATTGTCATATCAGTCAGTGAGTACTACTCAACCCAGTGTGCAAGTCATTTGGAACAGTATTTCCCTATTCATTAAGTTGATTCGGCATTTTAAATCAAAGCTAACATGTTTCACAGTTTACAATATTTTTAACTATTGTTGAATGTTTTTCTCTTTTTCACTGTTGACTTTTTGGCATGCTGTTTAACAAATAATTTTCATTGAAATGTTTTTCTCATACATATAGCAGTTGTGTAAATCGTATGTTGGCTATGAGCTATTGTATTAAAGGTAGAATATTGTAAATAGAGAAGAGAAGATTTGCGATCACTACAAATACAGAGAGTTTACAGTGTTTTGCACAGGTTTTTTTTAAGTCATGCTACAAAATTTTATGCCACAGAAATGAACTTAATAATGCAGGTGGCTGTAAAGTTTAAATTAATTCACACAAAGCTGAAATGTAATATGCATGATATCTGTAGTGTCAAGAGCATAAAATAAAAAATGCCACCTTTGCAAAGTCTGTACCCAGTGCTTGGCAAACATGTACAAGTCTCTTAGATGGGGTGGATTCTGTCATTGTAATTTCTCTAGCAAAATTAAGAATCCAATCAGAAAGTGGGATTAGAATCCTGGAGAGGAAGGGATGGGGCTTCAGAGGATATATCTAGTTGCAGTTTTTGTTTTAAGGAAGAACCAGCCAATTGCAGGGAAATTCCTTTTGGTTACATTGAATTCAAGAAGCAGTGACAATCAAGCACTGCCTCTGATTGGCCCACCAGACACTGGGTATAAGAAGCCTCTGAAGAGAGCTTTATTTGTACTTAATTTTCACTTGTTTCTGAATTGCAAAATTCTTACCATATAGGGAAAAATTATTGATCTTTTTTCACCCCCCCCCCCCCCATCTCTCCCACCTTGGTGCTCTTAGCTGAGAAGAATGGTATGGAGTAATTGAACTAGAAGTAGTTTTGTTTTAGATTGGGGTGGGTGGATTAGGAGGAATTAATGGCTTTGTTAGTTTGGTTAACTGCTTTTAAACATTTAAGGGTTCTTTCTTCTGCAAGATAAACCCCATGTTTCTTTAATTTGGTGAGACAGAGGTTTGTGAATTGCTCAAGTGAATAAAAGCTGCTTTGAAATAGTACCTTGGTATTATTAATACAATGAATGTTTGAAAGATAGCCATAGTTACAATAATAGCCTTTTTCAGGTTAGGTGTGGTGTGAACAAAATATGAATACACAGGACTACAAGTTTATTTTATACTTCAGCAGTGTTATAACAAGTCATGACTCGAGTCACTAATTTTCAAATGGGAAATGACTGCATCAGTTTATCATAATTTTCCCCATAGAAATAATACAGTGACTGGAGTCACTGACTCGACTCCAAGCCACATTGAAAGAAGGAAATGACTCGATTCGACTGCAAAGATGAGTGTGTCATTACAACTCTGTACTTAAGCTCTTTTAGTTGAAGTGATGTCGAGTGCAAGCTTGCGTGATGAGTGTGAGATCAAGATTCATGTTATAGTATTAATACTGTTTGTTGTAAGTAAATCACAAAACTCATGTGGCCAGTTTTCACTCCAAAATATTTAATCCTGGCCTTATTGTATACTGATGGGCTTAGATCAAGATTCATGTTACAGTATTGTAACTGTATGTTACTGTATGTTGTAAGTCTATCACAAAACTCATGTGGCCACTTATGACTAGAAATATTTAATCCTGGCCTTATTGTATACTGATGGTCTTTGTCGAGTTTTGCTGTCCTAGAAACCATCTAGTGGAAAACCAAATCACACGATTCACTGAAATTGTACCATCTTTGAACAAATGTTAAAATATTTCATTTAACCATTAACAAGAGCATGTTGCTGTGTTCCATAGTATTAGTCTTTTACTGACACTGCCTGTGACATATGGCAACCCTCATTCATACCATAGTGTTTGAAGGTAGAAGTATGTTCCTAACATAAACTATAGAAATTTGAAGCTTTATATTGCAACACACATTAACTATGCAAATTTTATGCATAGAAAACTACATGGCCGGCCATTATTATTTGTATTTTTTTCAACTCAAGGTTTCCTATTGCTTTGATAAAAGAAAGACTTTTAAACTGGGACATGTTAAAAGCGGATGCTCAGAGTATTAAGGAAAAGAAAGTTTTGAGTGTCTAAGCCATAAGTTTTTTCACCTACTCTGTCACTATTTCACAGTTGTGTATTGACCTACTTTCAAATGCACCTTTAACACATTGCTTTTTATGTACAGTAACTGGCAGTTAGGCACTTGAACAAGCACAATTGATGTCTTGCAAAAATCCTAGCTTTGGTAAGATTTGCACTGTAAGCTTATGTTTATTCATAGCAGTCCTATATCATGTGCAGTTTGATGTTTAATTACTTAACACTTCATATTCCTGTGAGACTAATAAAGGACTGTTATTAGTTACAAAGTCATAATAAATTGATATTTACAAGGAAACTGTCCTTATTGAGGTCATGCCAGGTAGTTGCAGTATAACATTACAAAGATGAAATGCAAAAGTGTCCTTTCAGCTGTGGTTATAAGTTAGTGTTTTGTACAATCGATTTCCTGGGAATGTTCTCTAAAGGTATATGATGTCATCATATTGTAGGACATTGGCTTGCATTCTTAGGAATAGAAAAGAAATATCCTGACTTAGTTGTACTCAAGTCAGGAGGTAGAAAAGGTGTTAGGCATGCAAGGTATAACAAGTAGCACTGACATACTGCAATAAGGAAAAGGTAACTGGGATATATTTGACTTACAATAATATGTCAACAAGAATATGGCTTAGCCAAATTAAGTCTGTATTCTGATTGACTTAATCCTTTCACAGCCAGCCTCAACTTTGCTATTGTGCTCTTTTCAGCCAGCCAGCTGAACACTGTTCTTGACAATATTTGCAATGTAACATAACTTTTCACCTTAACTTAATTTGAAGTTGGTCTGAACATGAAAATTGTAGAACGTACATTCCTCTCGTACTACCAGTTACCGCAATTCGGTCGAACAAATTCAAAATGGCCGCTGATTGTCTAAATTCACAGAACTGGTCCCTGTACTAATGTATGATCTTTATCTACCGCGATATTGCAAATTTTGCAGTGGAAAAGTATCCAAACAATTGACAGAGCCCCAATTACGATCCAGAATGTTTGAGGATACGAATCAATTTCACCGTCTTTTTACTTCGGGACTACCTTCAAATCTTAATACGCTGATTAAAATGTAGGCACTGCTTATTCTGACTAATCCAAGGAGGCAGCCATTTTGTTTGCTCTGTACATCGTTACTAGTTCAAGTTACGAAAAAAATTTCAATAACACTGCCCACACAAATTATGCGTAGAAGCTATTTAGAAGGTCACAGCAACTTCTGGGGGTATTTTTATAGCTCGTTTGGTCCATTTTAAGAGTGGTAGGTTGGATTCGTAATAGTACGTAAGTGGCTGTGAACGGAACATTAACTTGATACGTACTATTACGTATCTGACTGCGAAAGGGTTAAGTTTTGGGCTAAAATGTATGGGGGTGGGGACTTGGGGTTAGGAGAAAGAAGACCTCACTAACACATGAAATAATATTAACACCTATTGAACAGGTTATTGGGAGATGTGGGTATGCCCTTTTAGCTGTACACAGTTTTCACATTCTCTTGTCTGGTAGCTAGCATGGCAGATGGCAGGTTGTTTTTATAATCTCATCAGGAGTCTCACTGCCAACATCATCAGTAACACTAAACAAAACAATAACTACTGATGTTTGTTTCACTCATCTGTGAAATGTAAACTGCTGAATGAGGTGGAAAGCAGAATCACAAACCATAAAGTTGTGCAGGACATGCATGGTACTTAATTGCAAGGTATTCCAACTGAACAAGATATATTTTCTGCATGTTTACCCAAATACAAGGCTGCCTGATAAATAATACTGGTTGATTTTATTGTGCCTCTGTGTCAGAACTGCCTACTCACTTTTTGCAGTGTGAGACAATACTACTTCACATTCACCTACTGTTGTGGGTTTGAATCCTGGCCGGGTCATACCGAAGACTTTAAAAATGGAACCTACTGCCATTGTGCTTGGTGCTCAGCATAAGCAATGGAGTAAGGAAAACAAGCCAGTGAGCCACAACTGGAAAAAAGGCTGTGGCTGGCTCGACTTCAACCAATTGGTTAGAAACTGCGCTGTTAAACCTTGTCTAACTAACTTACTGTTGTGACCCCCAAATCTCACAATCAGCAGAATTCAAAAATGGCAGCAAGTTTCAATTATGTGCATAAATAACGCGTTAGAATATTTTACTGTGAGTTTTAAAGTCAACTGTAGGGTTTGCAAATGTCTTTACTGCAGTCTGACACTTTTCTCAACCTTTGTTCTAATTTCCACATTTATAAACCACAGTTGTATTTACTGATGCCACTCTTGTCTAGACCAGAGTGACAAATTGGTTCTTTTCATAGGGGAAGTCTCTGTATGTGTGTGTGTGTGTCCGTCCGTGAGGATATATGCAGTAGTTCCCAGCAGTTTGCACAATAGGGATTTGTATTTAGACCTAGTATACAGCAATGCTGGTTTTATTGACTGTTGAATCTATAGCCCATCTTAACTGTTAATATGTAAACAAATTTGTGGAACAATTATTTTGCTTCTTTTTCCATCACTGTGTCTGAAGAAAAAATGAAGCCTAGAAATGTGACCCTTTGTTTTGTGTGTTTGTAAAGTATGTGGATCACCTTTATCACTCTGTTGTTATTATAGCCTCTTTCACATTCACTTTGTTGTGTACTCTTATTTCACTGTAGATCACATATGATTACACTACAATTACAGAATTGTTATAAAGTCAACTGCACCAGTTGAGGAGAAATTACAAATTTGTAAAGTGACATTACTGCACTTAATCATTTCTTGTTTCCAATGAAAAGTAAAAATAGATTTTTTAATCCTTTTTTTTCTATCCACTTTTCATGAAAGTAATATAGTGTGTTAAAACTGTTGTAGGAGGCTGACAAGAGCCATCACTTAATTCTTAATCTGTTCAAGGTTTTATGATTTATGCTTACGTAGGAAGATGTACAACAAGAGATGTAGAGAAGAGACAGTGAGTGAGAAAGGCAAATTTGTGAATAGTATGCATTAGCTTTATTTATTAAATTTCAACTCGGTGCATAACACTTTTCTTTTTCTTATTTTTGGCACTAGCAGCATAAAATTATACAGAAACTAAGAGCATTGTCAAAAAGTCTATCACTTCACCTTCAAATGAAAGATATTTTATTTATCGGCTTTGGAAGTTCCAAAACTGTTTAACATGTTGACCGTCCATGGTGGGTGTGGTACCATATATATTGGATCGCTGTGTTGCATTGTAAGTTTTTCATTCTGCATAAAAAAGCTTTGTACAATCATTTAAATAGAAGAAATTTTGTTAATTACATTTAATGATGCTCAACAAAGTCTTCATGTGTTCTCTCTTATTGTAATGTTTATATTGCATATTTCTTTGATGCATTGCTGTACAAATACCTTTCTTTGGAATGCTTGATGAATCCTAAATTCGATGACATTTTTAATACAAATGTAAGATAAATATGAAGATAGATTGCAGGGGTAGGGGTCATGTAGATGGCACAACCAGGGCCTGCTTGCACTGGTGGGATACTGCAATTTTTTTTCTTGAACACCCAACTTTTTATTCAACCAGATACAATAATTTCTGCAACAACTAATATTTCATCCACCTAGCTTCAACCAGCTTTGAAGTCAGCCACGAGGCCTGCAAGACCAATTGATCCAGTCCTTGAGGCAAGGAATGCAATTCTAGAAGCTTTTGAGGTGTAATTCAGAATACTTTTTTATATCGTTTCCAATTTCCTGGATATTCAACATTAACAGGTTGAGTATGTTACAACATTACTACACCCCATGCTATGCACAAAGTTACGTGCATTATGCAGAGTCAGAAGGAATAAACCAGGTGGTAAATAAAATGACAAATAATCAACTTGTGGAACTTCTGCTCTGGTAAGCCTCATGCATGCAATGCCATTTTAAAGCAGTGAATGAATACTTCATTCTTATATCAACAAATAAACAAAATAAATTCATACTTCTGAGCTTCCTTTTAAGTTATGTCTGATACATGTCTGATACATTCTATATTTCACATGCTTTGCAACCTCGGTCATGCCGCCTTCTGCACTTACAAATTAATACATGGAGCAACAGTTTGTTTATAGGTTTCTAACAACCATATAAATCCAATTGTTCAAAAATTCAAAATGTCAGTTTTTTCTTCAGAACGCAAAGACAGTGACTTCAGTGGCAATGCTAATGTTTCATTTGTTTCGTTACATTTGGTTTGTTTTTCTACATCATTGAAAAGTATGGAAAGTACGCAATAAAATAAACATAATAATGAAGGAGATGGAAAGAAAACTAAATAACCCTGAGGGCTTTTCGAGAGTTTTACTCCCCATTGCAACACAATGTTAACTGACGTAGCTGAGTCAGAAACACAAAGAATGCGTAAAGAACAAAGAATTTTAAAGGGAAATATTGCGTTTGTCAGACTTTTTGGTTTCGATGAAAAGAGAAACCTATGGGGTCATGATGGCGTGTGTATGTATATGTGCATGTGTGTGTATGTATGTGTTTTGTGACACTTCTTGTTTACACGGTATCTCAAGAAGGGAAACTGACCATTCTCAAACTTGGTATGCAGATGTCCCATATTGAGATGAAGAAACCTATTGTTTTTGGTGGAGGCCAAAGGTCATCTGGGGTCAAACCCTGAAAATCTTGTTTACACGATATCTCAAGGTAGGAAGCTTGGATAAATTTCATTCTTGGTATGTGGATGCATTATGGTGAGAAGAACCCTATCGTTTTTGGTGGAGGTCAAAGGTCATCTGGGATCACTGGGGGTCAAATTCTGAAAATCTTGTTTACACGATATCTCAAAGTAGGAAGCTTGGATAGATTTCATACATAGTATGGGGATGCCTCATAGTGAGAGGAAGTACCCTATTGTTTGTGGAGGTCAGCAGTCATCTGGGGTCACTGTAGTCAAATGTGTAATACCTTGTTTACAGGATATCTCATGTTAGGAAGCTTGGATACTTGCATGGTGTTGCATTTAATCCATCAGAAAACCCCTATGAGTGTCTTTGGATGTCAGAGATCAGCTGTGGCTAAAAAGCAAGAATTCCCAAGGTGACATATGAACACAAAATTGGAACTTTCCAGCACTTTAAGATAGCATTCAACCGATGATTGAAAGAAATGGGACATCTTGGTATTATTTGAGTGCTATTCATCAAAACCACAATGCAATTTTTGCATTCTGGTTATTGAATCTATCCTGTTTTACACCCAAACAATTATGCATGCAAAACCACACCTTTGTCATCCCTGATTTGAAATCCAAGAGTCAAATCAAATTATCATGTTACGTCAGACAACAACAAACGCCTACAGTACGTGCAAAATGTTCGTAAAAATAATACAAACTACTGAGAATTGTTACTACACTGCCTGTATTGAACTTCAGTTAGTATAATAAGGGGATCTTTTAACTTCCCTGGTATGCTATACAAAGTTAAAGTTACTGTAATTCGAATTGTAAAACCTTGATGGGCCTTAGAAGGTTGCAGGGCTCCCAACAGAGAGACAAAATAATATAGGAATTTTTGGAGGGATATATAGGATTTTGTCTCCAGAAATAAAGGAATATAAAGGAAAAAATATTCTGTTTTTATGGGAAATATACTTGAAGTGGGGGCAGGCAGTATCATCATCTGACATTACCTGGTCAATAAACTCGTAATTTTTTAGCACAAATCCCAGACCATGAAATCTGAACCTGAGTGAAGAGCTTTACAATCCACTCTTGGTACAAGCTTGGAGTGTTGTTCTCAAAATGACATTAGACAGTTTTTCGAAACCATATAACTCCTGAAAATAACCCCTATATGAAACCGCGTGTTTAGTCTAGTGGTAGAGCATCCGCCTCTCACGCAGGAGGCCTGGGTTCGATTCCCAGGTCAAGTCATACCAAAGACTTTAAAAATGGAACCTTCTGCCGTCGTGCGTGATGCTCCGCAT
>WURT03041904.1:0-14722 GCA_009936505.3 Holothuria glaberrima
GTGAGCCGCAACTGGAAAAAAGGCCGTGGCCGGCTCGACTTGAACCAGTTGGTTGGAAACTGGGCCGTTAAACCTCAACTAACTAACTAACATATCATATCATGTCATATATCATATATCATATCATATCATGTCATACATTATATCATATCAGATCACATCATATCATATCATATCATATCAGATCATTTAAATCATATCATAACATGAAACTGCAGTAAGAAATATTTTCTGAGTAGCATGTTTAGCTTTCAGCTGTTGCCCATGTATTGATGTCTTTCCACAGTTAAGTCATATATTAACTGTTGTATTAACAAATACAACATTACCCCAGTTGAGAAACTAAAAGTAAGAAGAAACTAGAAAAGTAGCTTCTATTGAGTCATGGCTTTTAATAGCAATTGTGCAGTCATTTTCCTGCTTTGTGGCAAGTTTTGCTATTGTAGTCACTGTAGTCTGCAGATGGCACTCAAGTCACCCTGCAACTCGATTAAATTGCAAAAGTCACTTAAAGGAAACGAAGAAAATGGGGAAAAGGACATGTCAAAGGTGTTATTTTCATATAGCCTAGTTATGAGAAAAAATGACAGAATGTCAAAGACAAAATGCTTGCAGAATACATTCATAAGATGTACTGTTCAATATATTAAAGGGGGAAAACAAATTGTATTAAAATTGTTCTATTATGGGTTGACCTGGGGTGTTAATCAAACTTTGATCTTAAGAAAAGAAATGGTGAAAAATGAAAAGGAGGAAGAACAATTGAAAACCTTTTTTTTTTTATTGCTTTTCAGATGCAGGAAAATGAAAATTACAGAGAGGATAGAGGAATATATCCAAGAAAATTTCATCAAAGAGGTATGTTTAAGTAACAGGCCAGTAATGAGGATATGAAGTGTTTATGATTTTCATTGTTGGAATCTTCATATTAGACAGCACTAGTTGTTTTCCATGCAGCTTGCATAGCATTTGACCATTGTTGTGGAGGGCTTGTTTTAGTATAAGTCTTTGTGTATATAACCATGCAGTGTGTGTTTTGATGTTTAACATGGAGTCACAGGCCTTCATTTATAAGAAAAAAAGGGGGGGGACCAAGTAAATCTGCTAAATGTTCTCGTGGGGAAATATATAGGTCTGCTTGTCATATGTTCGTCAGATTTGCTTTTCTTAGGGTGACCAAGGGAGGAGTTTGCTCACCTGGATATTTACATAGCATCTGGTGTTCCTGGTGCTGTTATCCTGTATGAGACAGGTTATGATACTCCACAACATTAGTATTACAGAAGTCATGTAGCAAACCTCTAAAGTAGCCATGAATTAAATTTTTACAAGACTGCATACTTTCCACACATTTCTTTGTGGAGAGCAGTTTTGTTGTGTATGAATTAAAACAATGCATGACATGGTTTTAAGGAGAGTAATTCACTCTTCTGGGGGGGACTAAGTTAGGAGAATTAAAGAAAAATATGGTATTAAAATTGCATCAACATGGTAAAAACAGAAAATGGCTGTTGGCAAATGTTATTGAACTAGTCAGTCTCATAAATAGCCTATTCAACAGCATTTCTTCGTAAAAAATATTATGCATTACAAGAAATATGAATGCCGCATTGATTGAAAACGTTTGAATGTGTGAATGGTTGGGTGAAAAAATTATTCATGATGTGGAAAGTAGTAAATTTTTTCCTGTGAGAACCATATTTCTTGACACAGAGTGACCCACGTACCTTTTTTTGAATCGTTTGTCTTTGTATATCTATAAATTCTGGTATTTGTGGAGTAAAATTTCTCAGTATCAAAAGCACAGTATTTCCCTTTAGGCAGAGCAAATTGCACCAACTCTATGTGTTAATGAAGGTCTTGAGTCATACCTAAATATGTGTGACACCATATGCATAATCTCTCAACAAATATGAAATCTTTTGTTCCTGTTTGGATTTTTTTTTGAAGAAAATAGTTGCATGTACAAGTCAGCCATATCCGAGTCAGTGCAAACATAATACCCTTGTGACATACTAAGGTTGTATTCAAAATCACATTATAATTTAAATGATTGAAGAAATGAAAAGATTATTTGCTGAAATGATGTTTTACTTGTAAACAGGACTGTTGATAATAGCATTGACTTTATGGGTTTTATCACAATTAAAATTACCAGGGATGTGCATTGAATTTTTGTAGTGCCAGGCAGGTTGATCCTCACACTATCAGAGGGGTCTTTAGGGGAGCTAGAGTAGAGGTTTGTCTGTGCCAGATGCAGATAGTGCTGAGCAGAATTTGGTAATTAATGCTACCCTGGATGGACACATTCCTGATGTATCAAAGAAATGTAACTTAACTTTCATTTCGTTTTAATCAAACAATTTTTGAAAGGTAGCAGTACTTTGTGTAAACACTTACATTGTCATTATTTCATTTTTCCTTTCACATTTTAGGCAATGGTCACTTTGATGATGTTAGCTATCACAGAAGTAAACCCCAGTCATATAGAAGTCCCACTGCAGATAAACTCTATCCTGGTGTGCATTTTGCAGAAGATACAAGTAGGGACATTTTAGAGAGAGGCTCTACTAGCCTCTCTCTTGATAACAGTACTCAGGTCCGCATTCTAAACGATGCACCCTCACAAACATTTATCAGTAGGCCTAGGGAGCCAACTGTTGAAGTGTCACCTGGTTTAAAAGTGAACAGGGACTACATCCCAGCATATGATAGACTGTACGGAAACTATGGTCGTGATTTCCCTGTAAGTAATTATGTAGGACATGGCCATTCGAACTATGGAGCAGACTTTGATGCTCATCAAATCCATCTTGCCCCTTCCCATTATGAAAGATTACGACAAAAAGTTGAATCGCAGAAAAATGATATGCATGCTAGGAGAACTGCTTCAAGTGACATGTTACGAAAGTCTCATCACAGAGAAACTGATGCTGTAGTGTATATGCAGAATGGACATAATGGTGTTGTTGGGGATGAATATATCACAGCTCCAGTGCGCAAAGTAGCACGGGCACCACCTGCCCCTCATTACAAAGGATTTAGTATACCACAGACTCACTATAAGTTGCCTGATGGAAGTATTGTATCTGAAGAAGCTCTGCCAAGGAAGCAGAATAAAAAGGCAGAGCGGAAGCACAGATCTGCACAAAAGGGAGAGAAGATAGATGTGAAACCATTGCAGCCCTCAAAATCTCAATCAGACAACAACCAGAATAAACCCACCCGCAAGGTCAATCGTAAAAATGCGTCATCATCATCTTCTAAAAAAGAGAAACGTAAACATATTGAGACTAAAGAATCTGTCAGTGCATACGCTTGGCGTGAGGGTCAAAAAGTGGTGCGAGATGCTCTGGGGCCTTTAAGAGTAAATAAGGATAAACCACCTCATTCCCCGCCTACTAAAGATGGAAACCCCTCATCAGTAAATTCTGTAGGTAGTGTGGAAGAGAAGAGAGAGTCACAGAGGGAGATGAACTATCAGGAGGATGGTGATCAAGTTGATGGAGAGATGAGTAATCCAAGAAGAGAGATGAAAAATAGAGATGGAAATGATAAAGATAAAAGTCCTGTCCAAGATAGACTATCTTCAGAGGCAAGGGATGTTTTAGAGGATTTACATCTCAACTCAGATAAAGAAAGTGAAGAGGAAGGGGATGGTAAAGAGGAGGTCGCCAGAACAGAAACAAGGCAACCTCTCTCTTTTATCATAGATCCTGGAGAGAGGAAGCCTCCCCTTGGCAAATCAAAAAGCAACTCAGAAAATGAACAGACAGCCGCACCTGCCTCAAAAGTGAGACACTATGATAGCAGGGAAGTAAGGAAGTATATGATGCTGCAAAAGAATAAAAGAAAAAAGAAACAACAGGAACAAGAACAAAAGAAGAAGGATGCAGAGATGAAAAAACAGAAGCAGTTGGAAGAACTATACAAGAAACAAAAGGACAGTGCCAAGGTGATACCCAAAGACAATGTACAGGCTACATCTAATGCACAGCAATTGGACAAGACTTTCAGTAAAGAACCTGGGATAAGACAGGTGCAAGCAGTTGTTGTAGAAGGGAGAAGACCACCCCCTAAGACACATACCATGAGGAAGGTAAGTAATATCCCTTTTTTGTCTGTATTAAAGTAAGGTTTGATTTAATTTGGAAAAATAATAATTGCCCTGCTGAACTGACGTGTTTTGATTCAACGTTTGTAGAGAATGGCTAATTGTTAAGTTTCAAATTGGCTTAGAATTGTTGGAATTAAATGTGGGCAGTTCTGTGATAGTGTAGTAAAAGTAAGTGGGATTGCATCTGTATTGACTGAAAGTCGGAGGCTTTGAATTTTCTAGGCAAAAAGTATGAGAAAAAAATATAACCTGTAAGGAAGCTGACTGTGACCATTCACTACTGTGATGTTTGTTCTCCCTCAAGAAAATGACACTGTACCTGATGGTCACTCCTTTATTTTCTTGTATAAATCAGCTGGATGTAACAAGCTCTGATAAAGAAAACAAAGCTTTCTGGAGTACCAGTAGTAGCGACACCAGCTCACGGTCCAGCCCACAGACGGATATTTCGGGTCAAGCAGGGGACATGGCCCCAGGTGTAGGGACACATCCAGCAAATACAGAAGTCAGAGGTGGAGACATCGTCTTAATACCAGTGACTGAGGAAGGAGCACCTATCTCGGTTGTTGGGGTTCGGAAGGTCCCATCTCCCTCTGAAGAAATAGGGACGACAAAACAGAGAACTGAAACAACTCTCCCTGCAGAAGGTAATGCAGCCAAAGGTTAGAGAGACAGAGACACAAAGATCAGCTTCATAGCTATTGATTCCTTGCTGGAGGCAGGCAAGGAATCTATGCGATGGTGATTTTGTGTGTGTGTGTGTGTGTTTGTGACACTCATTGTAATCACGATATCTCAAGGTAGAAATGACCCACACTTTATATAGATTTTTCTTAGATTTCTTAGATTTGTTGGGAGGAAGAACCCTATTGTTTTTGGTGGAGGTCAAAGGTCATTTAAGGTCACCAGAGGTCAACGTGCAAAAACCTTGTAATCCCAATATCTTGAGTTGAGAATGACCGACACTTTTCATGTTTGGTATGTAGATTTGTCATCTCAAGAGAAAGAACCCTATTGTTTTTGGTGGAGGTCAAAGGTCACCAGAGTTTAAACTGTGAAAACCTTGTAAATGGCTTGTAAACAGGATATCTTGGCATGGGGCCGAGTTGGCATAGGGCAAGTTAGCATGGAGTGAGTTGACATGAGAGCAAGTTGGCATGGGGCGAGTTAGTATGGTACTGAGTTGTCATGGGGGCGAGTTGGCATGGAGGTGAGTTGGCATGGGGCTGAGTTGTCATGGGGCCGAGTTGTCGTCGGGTTAAGTTCCAAACCACAGTACACAAAACATATCTTACAAAAGCAAGGAATCACCAAGCCTTTTGGCTTTCTGGTGCTTTTTTCATTACCTTCTTAAAAGGTTTATTGAACATTTTGATTATGCCTATATAATAAAGAATCATTTGCATTTGTAGTTTGGAGTGTGGGGCTAGCTAGTAATCAAGTTGCTTAAAAGCACCCAGAAACATGTCATATATCACACACAAGTAGCTCATGCTGTCTGTTTCAGGGTCATTCTTAGGCAGGATGGCATACTGTTCTTGCAATTCTTTAAGAATGGATACCAATGTATTGTTTCTAAGTATATCTTGAGTGCAACTCCAGGTTTGTAATTTAACTCTCCATCATTCTTTTACTCAAAATACAAAGAAAACCCGCCTGTCAGTAGTGAGCCACCAGGGAATGAGGAGCGTCTGCAAGCCTTGAAAGCAACAGCAGCAGCTTTACAGAGCAGATTGGACAGCGAAGTGAAAAAGTTTGCCAGCGATCTTTCAAGTTTACTGCCTACAGTTAGGCAGCCTCTACCTGGATCTGCAAAAGTCCCCTTCCACAGTGAAATGGATGGAGATCAGAGACTTATGAACCATCAGTTAAACATCCCCCAGTCAAGACGTATGGAGAGCCCTCTGTCTCCAAGGCAACTGACATGGCACAATGAATTGGGCATACCCCATGGAGAGCGTTGGGCTTTTACCATACCCACACCAGGTACAAAGCCATCAGTGAGATTTGAGGATGAAGACTTTAATTGGAAGTCTTCATTTCAAACTAAACAGCAAAGAGTCCTACGGCCTGAAGAACAGAATCAAGTGTTTACAGGGGTTTTACCAGGTGAGAATTAGTTGTTCTTGCAGGAGTTGGTTGGGGAGGAGGGAATGGGATTATCTATAGTACAATAACATCAACATTTCAGTCAGAGCTGTGACAGCATGTTGTGAGCATTCTTGATAAGTGAGACTCCCAGTTTATTTAAATTCTAATGCAAATTCTTGTATCCGTCATTTTCAAAGTATCGTGGAGACTTTAAGTCTGATATCAGTTTCTATTTTCATTGAAGGTGTCCAAAGTATTACTCAGCAAGCAGCCTTGGCATTAGAGAGAAAGAAGCAAGATAAAGCAGCCACCCTGATACAGGCATCATACAGGGGTCACCACGTAAGGCAGCAGTTGAAATGGGCTGCTCCCAAATCATCTACAAGAGTGGATCACCACCAGGAGCAATTTCTTGTTGGCCTGGAGGGGACAGAAGAACACTTGACCTTGAGTGAGGGCGCTCTCAGTGATGACTCAGCTAATGCAGAAGAAGTGGAAGACTACTTACCAAAGGTGAGTACAGAGATTGGAATCCAGGGTTACAATACCAGCAGGTACATAACTGTTGTTGGACTTATGCTTGGCCCTGTAATGGAATACATTCACATGGCAGCTCCAAAAATTGGTGGTTGTACAACACAGCATACTTTTTATTGCAGATGCTTGGAGAGCGGTTGTGGGATTTCTAGCCTTCAACTCGTGCAAGTACTAGAATCGGAAGAAGTTATTTTCGAGATTTTTAATTTTCTTGTTCAGTTCAGTCATTGTACAGAAGTTCTTATAGTTGACAACTACACATCTAGTAACATTGCATTGCAGCTTTTGTTATCATCACCTTTATCCTCCAAAAATGCAGAGTGACACAAAAACGCTAAATGCTGCAAAAATATGGTATACTGGCAAAAAGTTGAGGTAGTTAAAAATTCCTCAGTCTTCACATTGAGAAGAAACAATGAACCCTAAAAAGTATCAGATTTAGCGCTGATTTGATATGTATTATCCCGTGTTGCGTCACACTAGTAAAATGTGACAGTCTGTGATGGGTCAATTGTCATAGCAAAGAAAATCTCTTTCTCCCGGTCACTCTTAAGTTTCCTGAAGTATTGCATGTTACTGACTCCAAGTGTGTGCTTTGTCTTAGTTTCAGAGTCTTCGTGCATCCCATCAACATGTGGTAGAGCCCACACCTTCGTCTGCCAAGCCGTCCAAGGACACTATCCCAGAATCCATCAGCAACATCCTTCGCACTCCGTCCGCATTTGAGCCCACTAACGATGGATTAAGTGTCATTGACATATTTACCAGACGATACCAACAAGCACAAAGAAGTGAGTACTTTCCCTCAGCTCGAGTGTTTATTTTGTGTCTAGTTGTATCAGGAAGACATTGTAATCTGAGTGGGATGTGTAGATTTGTTTCAGAAAGTGTTGAAAAAATAGCAGCAAGTGCACATAAATTCCATGAAAGATGGTTATGTGATTATTAAATATTGTTTGAGATATTATTGATACATTAGTCAAAGAAGGCTCACAATCACCACTACACTCTGACAGGACTTAAAAGACACAAGACAGATCTTTCAAACTCCATTTTTCCCATAACAAGCATTCATGATGATGGGCAGCATAAGTATTGCATATTATACAAATAATGAATGTTTATGAGTGCGATAGTATGTATAATATCATGAGTTGAAAGATTGAATGATCTATTCAACAAGGGGAAGCAGAGTTGAATAGAACATTCAGTCTTTCAACAACTGAAATTATTCATACCATCGCACAAATGGAAAACATTCATTATTTGTTTTATATAACACCTAACTTCCTAAATCATAGATTTTGGTCAAAATTTGATTGTACATACCCCCATGGCTGATGTCACTGCCGTGTAGGGTTGGGCAATACCATGAAATTTTGTTACCGGTACTGCTAGTTACACAGATCCGGTATTGAGGACAGTACTGGTTAGCAACTCGTGGTTGTCACAGTCAGGCGGGAAAAAGCATACGCAATGCACTCTGAGCACGGCACCATGGGAACCGCTGGTTGAAAAGTATGCGTTGTACCAACGTGTGAAATGTGCAGTGTCCTGGGGGATGTTTTAATCCGTGAACCCCAAACACGGAACCCTTGCCTGGCTTAACTTCGACAATGCCATCGTAAATTTTGAGAATATGGTTTAAAATAATGTTACAGTAACATTTGGGAACAGTGAAATTCAGCATATTGAAACATGGATGCAAATATTATGAAAGCATCATTTTATAGCACATTTATTATGAAACCATCATTTTATAGCACATCAAACTGTTGCAATGGTTCAAAATTGTTTCAAAAGTTGAATTAAAAGTGTATTAACTCCATGCAAACTTATAAACTAATGAAAATCATTACAAATCGTTATTTTACTCCCTGACGTTGCTTCAGTGACTAGTGGCCTGTTTAGACTCATCCATTTATACTGTTGGGTGATTTACCTTCACAACAACACCATAGTGATTTGTGAAATAAAATTTTCATATCGGGACTTGTTCAATACTGTTATTTGGAAAGTAAAAAGACAAGCGTATACTACTTATTTTACACTTGTAATAATTATAAAGCAATCGAGAAATCATTGGGAATTTTCAAGATTTTTCCCTCCACAATCGGGTTGTCCGCAGCTTGCTATGAACGTTACGAAACTGGTACACCAGTACGACGCATTTTGAAGTGGATAGTACTGAACTGACTGTACAGATGGCAGGGCGAGTTTGGATGTCAAATGTGGTAGGCAGCAAGCCAGCAAAGCACCACAGTATGGCAATTAATGGTGCAGAAAATGAATGTTCCTTGAGTTACAATACAAATGTGATTGATATTGGTCTATCACATGATCTTCGTAAGACGAACTGCCTGGCCATCATACCACTTTCGCACAGAGTGCAACGTTAGAGAAATCTAAGGACATGCAAATCTTCAAATTCAGGGACGTCCATTTCTACTTTGGAGATAGATTCCATCATTTTCATATCAAATAACATAACCCTATACCTAAACTATTGAAAGTGCGGCTAGCTGGACCCAACGTGTCTATTTCCCGCCTAAAATAAACCATTCACTGTTTATGAGCTGGCTATAAGGTACATACAAAATGTTCGTTTCACGATTCCCGGAAAACTTATGGTGTCTTACACACACCAGATCAAGTGACAATCTATGTACAACGTGTTGTTGTGTCATGTATGGTGGGACATTTCTTATGCATACTTTTAAGGCAGCCGTATTCAATTTACCAACATGATTTACCAACGTGATCCTAAAGCACTGTACAGTGGTGTGTTTGCACAGGACGTCAACTTAACAGAACACTCACAGAGTCTCGCAAATTGCCATTTTCGTTGTGCGTACGACTTCATGTATAAACTATGTACAAAAACTACCTGGTATAGTGAGAGGGGGCAACACATGCGCGTTCATGTACGTACGTGAACGATCGACTGTACAGCAGAACTGCGAAGCTTCACAAAATTGGCAAAATTGCTTTGGAAGTTGTGACTCTTGTATGATTTTAAAACTGTTGTAGCCTATACTAAAATATGGGGCATGAACAGTCACAGGGAGAAGTTATACAGAACTCGGGAAGAAACCACAATACGGAACGATCCCTTAAAATACAGGTTGTCTGTTTTCCCCGGCGATAAGGAATTCGCCGTCTGCGGCCCGTGCACTGTTGAACAGTGCATATATTGTATATAATGTTGCTTGGGCAAGACATGCTTGTGGTGATTTTGCGAGTTGATAAGGAAGATGGGACAATTTGATTTCAGTTTCAGCTAACACAGAAAAGAAGAGTCATACTTATTTTCGTTGGGAATTAAAATGAGTACCCGTAATTTTTTCAAGTACCCGTAATTTTTTCAAGAACTGGTATTAGCACACCAAATGTTTTCGGTATTTTCATTACCAGTACCACAAGTACCGGTATTCACGTGGATACGGGTATACCACCCAACCCTACCGCTGTGGGGTTAATGTATACTAACCCATGACTGTGGGTTAGTACCCAATAACCCATGGCATGTGACGACCAGTCCTCCAATCAGGTGTAGAGGAATTAATAAGGTGGTATATAAAATTGGTTAACCTTGCAGTTATCCTGCATGAATTAAACAAGTCATTGACAAAACAATATTTTTGTCAATAACCTGTTTAATCCATTCGGTTATACTTCATGAATTGAACAGGTCAGTAACAAAAATATTTTTTGGTGACGTAGGAACCCCACATAATATAACACATTCAGTATCATAATTGAAATTGAGGGTTTTGTAATTTGCTCTTTCAAAAAGAATCCAGAGGAAAAGATTTCATGTGACATAGTTCAGCTTATTGCACAAGTGGATTTTTAGAGTAGTTGTATGGTTGTTGCAGCTCAATACCTTTGACAAGGTGATTATTAATGTGACCTCAAAATGCACCTACTAATGTGACCTTTATTTTGTCCAATTTAATAGGTTTGATAGCCTCAAGGACTAAGCCTCAACAGAGCATGGCAAAAACCTTTGCAAATGACAGGCAAGTCTCTCCACAAATAGGTATGAGTAGTCCTCACTCATCCCTCATACGGCCAACAACTCTTGAGTACAGTGATGATGAGTTTCACTCCATCTCAAGCAGAACAAAGTCATCAGTGGCTACCCCAAAAAGTCACTCAAGATCCCAGGATGTATCTGGGAAAATAGATCTGCCGTATACACCAGATTTTACTGAAGCTTCTAAATCCCACTTGTCAGAGGGAAAAGAAATGTCTGATGCTGACAGAGGTGTCAGTGAAGGATCCAGGAGAAGCAAGGAAGCTAGGTATGTGCTAATCAAATCTTATTCGTTTTGAGTTTGTGTGTAATTGCCACTGAGCTAGTTGTCAGAGTGTGGCCTTAGCTGCTATTGTGTGTAACCAACTGGAGCTAAAATTAGTATTTCGAAAGTCTGCCACTGCTTGAGGATACCAGTGGTCAGGGTTTTGCCACATATTTGGGTACTTATGATTTGGACAAACAAAATCACAACTAAAATGTTCCCTTAGTATAATGAAAATGAGAGCAAGTGGAAAAAATACTGAAAGCTGCTATTAGGAATGGATTTTGACAGTCATGTTTCATATTTAGGACAAGAGCTTATGCTGTGGTTTGTTCATCTTCAAGAAATATTTGTGAAGTGAAAATTTTGTCACGTGCATTTGTGGTTTTAGTGCTATCATTTTAGAAGAATATAATATGAATCACATTTGACGAACTGGTGACAAAATGAAACCTTGTCAGTTTATTTCCATACTAGCACTATTAGCCAGAGTGAAGGCAAATTACATTCAATCAAACTGAAATTGCAATAGATGAACAATCTACACGGTTCATACAGTCCTGGAAAACCCTTCAAAATCCTGAAATCTGAAACTCATGGAAGTCACAGAGTTTTGCGGTTTTGTCAAAGGTTTTAGAAAATTGATACTCCAAGAAAAGAGTCAAAGAAAAGTCACAAAATGTTGCACAGTACATACATGATGCATCATATTTGGCTGTCCCTGTGTTAAAGTGATCCTAGATTATTGCATTTAAGTGTCTTTTGACAATGGAATAAAGTGAGTGGATCAGATAACCTGCAAGTCATTTGTTGATATCATTTTATACGAGTACCATTAATTTAATGAGATGACCGGTCAATGCGCTGGGAATAGACTTTTGAATATTAACAAAATGTTCAATGCAAAAATCATCATGAGTGGTCATGGAAAACCTGATTTTGTTGTAAATCATAGAAAAGTTGTGGAATCTTATTTCAAATGTTTGTAGGATGCCTGTATCTGTTTAAATGGGTCGTTATAAAGATGTCTTAGCTACTTCAAAATGAATTTGTTCTTATCTTTGTTGATCTAGAAATACTTCCCTACCATCTGGGTCTTTATCTCCACCAAGCAGCAAAAAACTACCAGTTTCATCTCAGTCCCAATCCTCCAGCCCTGTAACTACAGCTAGCATCAGTGCTGTCTTGCAGTATGAAGACGAAGCCTTAGATTCACCTAAGAAGTCACCAGGAGACCCGCCGTCAAACTCCCTGGCTCTTTCAGTAGCTTCAGATAACGTGCCTAAGAAAGTTATTGCAAGTTCTCCATGTAGCTTGCCACTCTCTCCCACCAATGAAAAACCAAAGCTGAGCAAATCTCCCATGAGTGACCCAGGTCATCAGGAGGTCAGAAGATCACCACTGGGATCAAATGTGTACTCATCTTCAGATGAGGAAGTGCCCAGATCTGTGCGGTCCAGAAAGAGAAGGGGACGGAAGTCCCCCTCATCAAAGAAATCACCACTCAGTCCTGTTGGTCAGACCAATTTCCGGCCAATCAGTAGTCCTGTGGTACCATCAGCTTCGAATGCTGGAATGACGGAAAAGGTGAGGGTTGATTGTCATATTGGTGTAAGGATGCATTTGTATGTCTGTCACCCTAGCATTTAAATCATAATTACTGTGATTTGATTGTGAGTGCCAAGAGTAAAGTGTTATTAAAAAATTAGATTGGCAAAACTGTGATGGTATTAGTGTCAAGAGTGTCAACTGTAATTTGTGTTACATCTTTACAATACAGATGTTGCTGTTTAGGGTACATTGATTGTGAAACTGCAATGCATACTCGTTTTTCCTTTGCATCAGTATCAATGTCTTCATCAAATGTTAACTACTAAAATGCTTTTAATGATAGAAGTTGAACTTGTTTGTAACATATGGTGCAAAAATTGACAACATTGTCAAGTTGAATGAGAAAATTATGATTTTGTAGCATATAAATTCCATATGTATCTCCATTGTTCATGTTCTCATAAATTACTTGTGAAGGGTTGGAAGCAGTAGTAAATTCAGGCTGATACAATATTTTTAAGTGCCTCAGATGTTGTTATGTGAGTGCAAGCTTATGTTTAGTTTTGATGTTGTTTAGGAAAAGGGCTGAAACCTCTTCATTACAATGTTTTATTGCTTCAGATGAATTAAAAATTGTTTTGACTATTTAAGATAAGGGTATCAGTTCATTTTTCAGTGGCTTTGTTTACCATTAAGGCTTTACCCCATCTACCTTGTTTATTTTACCAGCCGCCTCTTATACCGTCCATGGTGGGATATTCACCCAGTGCTCTTCAACTCAAAATGGCATCAGAGCTAAACCTCCTTGAGATGTTGGATGCTTCATCACAGCAAGTGGCGGAAATGGAACATGCACGTACAATGGCGATGGCTCATGAAGAGTCTGCTGCCCTGGCTAGGATCTTAGAAGTCCGTCAAAGAGAACATGAGAGAGAGTTGCAGCTGCTGTCAATGAAAGCCAAGCAAGAGGTGGAGGAAGCTAACCGTCAGTTGGAAGAGGTGAGGCAGAAAGTGGCCAGCACTACCCTGGAGACAGAGAAGATTCTGATGAAATCCAAGCTTGATGCTGCAGAATCCAGGAAGGAGGCAGCAGATCGATTGTTACAGACTCAAGCAGAGGCCTCCAGGATCACTGCAGAAGCTGCAAAGCAACTAGCAGAGGTAAGGAAGTTCTTTAGGTATTTGTAGGTTTAGTGGCTTAAAGACGTACACTTATCACCCCAAAATATATTTTAAGTGTGGGGGTATCAAAATTCTCAGTTGGTGACTGTCTTTGATTGATAGCAAAGTTTGAAATTCAAAAGCTGCAGAGTAGCTCACGTTCCATATAATTCAGAGAGAGTGCTTGAATTACACATTATAGCCTTGTATGCTCACCAGAATATGGCCTTAAGCAATGAAATAGGGTTGTGTCTGCACAAGGAGGAGCATTATACAGTTATGGGAGGAGCTATAAGTTACATAGTTGGAGAATTGAAACTATCTGGAATGACAAGATTTGCCCTTGAGGGAAGTTACAGAATCTTATGTTTTTTCTAGCAATGCTATATTATTAGCATTATCAGTGGACTAAACTGAATGAGGACCAGTGGTAGGCAGGAAAACAGATGAAGGGATGAGTTCATCGAGTTTCATGGATATTATTAAAGGGATGAGTAACCATCTTAGTGAGGTGTTTGCCCTGCAGTTAGCAGATAGTGAATGATGGATTGATAGATTCATTGATCAATCAGTCAGTCAATTGATTGGTCAGTCAATGAAGTTATGCTTATTTGTAATTTTGCTGTTAATGGATGTTGGTTTGATGTGTATCTTTGTTTTTGGCAGGCTCACAATGCTGCAGTATCCAAACCACCCACTGAGCCAGCTGACCCTAGCAGGTTAGCATCAGAGAGTGTGCAGGCAGCTGTTACTGCAGCCTTAGAACAGCAACGCCTTCACCAGCTGGAGATGCTTAAAGAAATGAGGAGTGGTTTCAAATCACCTCCTCCCCCTAGGAGGTAAGTTGAGCATAATTATGGTTTAAACAGAGATGCCACTTTTCTGATTTTAGTCGGAAATCCGATTTTTTTGAACACCCGTCAAAAATTCCGATTTTTTATGACTTCAGAAAACACTATTT